>BQMB01000251.1:242500-294550 GCA_027943415.1 Closterium sp. NIES-67
TCCTCCACACCTCGAGAGCTCCCTGCCCCCTCCGCTGGGGTCTGTGCGCACCAACCCTCCAAAGAGGGTCCATGCGCATGTCTCACGGGACGCTCCCCCCCGGATCACAGAGTGCCGCCCTTCGTGGCCCGGGCCGGTGCCTCATAGGACCTCATGACAAGCTCGACTTTATACCCAAACATCCGGCATTCGGGCCCCAGCATGCCCCGCCTTCACAGCGCTCTACCCTTGTCCGGCCAAGCTTGACCACCGAAACATCCATCCGAGCAAGCTGACTTGGCAATCGCCTTGCGTTGATTGCCGTGTCTGACACGTGCGTATCGGCTGGTTCCAGAGCGCCACCGAATACCGTGGTGGACTTTCGAGCTCCTTTCCCAATCGACCCACTGTCGTAATAAGCCGGGTTTCATGGGCCAGAGGGGCATCCTCTATAGGTCCAATTCCCCATCTCGGCTCTGACCACTGCCGCTGACCGGTTTGTGCCCGCCGCCTACTATACAGGAAGTAGGATGCACCAAACCGATCGCCTACCGCACTGGTAGGTTTGCTTAAGAAGTGGCCCCTCACGCGTCAGCAAACAGCATTGCTCCTCAAGATGCTTCGAGGTTGGGCAAGCCCGTCCAAGAAGAGTCATCACACTGATCGTCGGGACAAGCCAACCCGATCCCATCACAGTCTCATTTCTTGACAATTCCAAGAGAGCTCGGTGCTAGTGCCTAGGTGGTTTTTATGCCACCTAGGATGCAAGCACATCCTTCTCAAGGCCGTACAGCAAGTGGGACATACCTCCCTTCGTTACTCCGGCTGGTTGCCTTGCACCGATTCAACCACCTCCGCATAAAGCTGGATAGCCGGGATTCGGGCCCCAGTGGCCGTTTGGCTCAGTTCGGTATGCCCCTCTTACGTATCGGGCTCAGATATGGTACTCGACAACGCTTGCTTTACTCCGTTCCACCAGTGTCCCAGTATCCGCCAGCTAGGCCCAGGGTACCCGACTTGGGCTCCATCTTGTCTTTTAGGGGCATGACCAAGGGCAACATCAACCCTTTTTCCATACTCTTAGCGCCTTCCCCTTTTTTTGTGTGGTGCTCGTTTGTTAGATTATGGGTACGGGACTTTAACATGCCACACACTGGCTTCCAGTTTGAGCAAGCGTTACCTTTCACGTATCCGAGTGGCTAAGGAGACGGGCTTCCTCAACCTCCACAACAAGATGTGAGTGGGCTGTGTTTCTCTACCGAGCGCTACAGACCGAGGCCTCATGCTCAAACCAGAGAAACAACCAGCACAGAACCCGGCGTTGCCACCGAGCCATCCCATTGCAGCCATGACAAGATACGAGTTGGGTTACATCTACCGAGTGCGACAGACCGAAGTTTGACACTCAAACCAGAGGCACTACCAACCCAGACTCGACATTGTGGTCGAGCCATCTCATCGTGAGTGGAAAGACACGATGCTAGAGACATCCACCGTAACTGAAACAGCCCGGCGATTTCTCCCATGCACCACGAAAGCATTAACTCCCACGTGGCATCACCATGCTTCCGATTGTCATTCCACGTTAAGAAAACTCTAGGACACACCGTCCTTGACCTACTAACATGTTCAGGTACCCGTGCATCGTCCTGCGTCCGACCGAGATCGTCCGCAGTCAACATGGGTCTCATTCCAGGTTTTTGGCCTCAAGTGAGCTTCGAGCTTTCCCCCTGAAAAAGAGTTGACCATCTCAACCACTGCATATGAGTTTTGCAAGTTGCACCGACATCAACTTCTTTATGGCAGTGGTTGAGCACCCAGTTGGTTCAGACCCCTTGCGAGGAGTGATTCGATTGGGTCCTCCTCTTTTTCCCTGGTTCCAATAAGCCTGAATCCTACCCTCCCCAACCCATGGGTCAATGACGCCGCCTCGCAACGAGGGGGGGCCACCTAGCCATAGGCGGATTGGGATACGAAACCGACCGCATATTACCAGTGTCAAGAAGTTTGTAGGGACCGAGCGGACCCAAAGAGTAACCTTCCTCCTTGGGTATTCCACCTTGCTTGTGGTTCGAGGGCCAGTTCCTCCTCTCCCCATTTTACCAGGTGATCCTCCGCACCTGGAGAGCTTACCGCCCCCTCCGCTGGGGACTGTGCGCACCAACCCTCCGAAGACAGTCCATGCGCACGTCTCACGGGACGCTCCCCCCCGGATCACAGAGTGCCGCCCTCCGTGGCCCGGGCCGGTGCCTCATAGGACCTCATGACAAGCTCGACTTCATTCCTAGGTAATCCGCCTTGCTTGTGGTTTGAGGGCCAGTTCTCCTCTCCCCGAATTATTGCTACGGAAAGGCCTCGGATTACCTTGGCTTACCGACTTTTCAAGCAACCGTCCTCCCCAAAGATTAGTGAGAAGAGGTGAAAGGCCACTTCCCCCTAACCTTCTTAGGCTAACCACCTGGATTACGTTGGCTTACCGTCGTTTGGCGCAACCGAGTGACCCTTGCCAAGGTTCGGGGAGAGGTAGAGCACCCCTTCCCCCGGATTTTCTTAGGCCAAGCACCCGGATTACGTTGGCTTACCATCGTTTGGAGCAATCGATTCCCAGATGCCAGGGGTTGGGGAGAGGTGGAGCACCCCTCCCGCCCAGTATTCTTAGGCCAATGACCTGGATTACGTTGGCTTACCATCGTTTGGGGCAATCTATGCCCACATGCCAAGGGCTGGGGAGAGGTGGAGCACCCCTCTCCTCCGGTATTTTTAGGCCAACCACCTAGATTATGTTGGGTTACCGTCGTTTGGGGCAATCGATTCCACCATGCCAAGGGTTGGGGAGAGGTAGAGCACCCCTCCCCTTTGGTATTCTTAGGCCAACCACCTAGATTACGTTGGGTTACCGTCGTTTGGGGCAATCGATTCCACCATGCCAAGGGTTGGGGAGAGGTAGAGCACCCCTCCCCTTTGGTATTCTTAGGCCAACCACCTAGATTACGTTGGGTTACCGTCATTTGGGGCAATCCGATCCCCCATGCCAGGGGTTGGGGAGAGGTAAAGCACCCCTCCCTTCCGGTATTCTTAGGCCAATGACTCCGATTACGTTGGCTTACTGTCGTTTGGGGCAACCGGATGCCCCAAGCCAAGGGTTGGGGAGAGGTAGAGCACCCCTCCCATCCTGTATTCTTAGGCCAATGACCTGGATTACGTTGGGTTACCGTCGTTTGGGGCAACCGAATGCCCCAAGCCAAGGGTTGGGGAGAGGTAGAGCACCCCTCCCCTCCTGTATTCTTAGGCCAATGACCTGGATTACGTTGGGTTACCATCGTTTGGGGCAACCGAATGCCCCAAGCCAAGGGTTGGGGAGAGGTAGAGCACCCCTCCCCTCCTGTATTCTTAGGCCAATGACCTGGATTACGTTGGGTTACCGTCGTTTGGGGCAACCGAATGCCCCAAGCCAAGGGTTGGGGAGAGGTAGAGCACCCCTCCCCTCCTGTATTCTTAGGCCAATGACCTGGATTACGTTGGGTTACCGTCGTTTGGGGCAACCGAATGCCCCAAGCCAAGGGTTGGGGAGAGGTAGAGCACCCCTCCCCTCCTGTATTCTTAGGCCAATGACCTGGATTACGTTGGGTTACCGTCGTTTGGGGCAACCGAATGCCCCAAGCCAAGGGTTGGGGAGAGGTAGAGCACCCCTCCCCTCCTGTATTCTTAGGCCAATGACCTGGATTACGTTGGGTTACCGTCGTTTGGGGCAATCGGATGGCCCATGCCAAGGGTTGGGGAGAGGTGGAGCACCCCTCCCCCCCCTTATTCTTAGGCCAATGACCTGGATTACGTTGGGTTACCGTCGTTTGGGGCAATCCGATGGCCCGTGCCAAGGGTTGGGGAGAGGTAGAGCACCCCTCCCCTCCTGTATTCCTAGGCCAATGACCTGGATTACGTTGGGTTACCGTCGTTTGGGGCAATAAAGTCCCCAGAACCCAAGTGATGGAATCCATCCGGATCGGACCCCGGATGGGTTTGATCGAACCCATTCGGATGGAACCCATCCGGACCTGGATCGATCGAACCCATCCTTATCGAGCCGATCCGGATCCGGATTGATCGAATCCGTATGGATCAAACCCATCCGGATCCGGATCAATTGAACCCATTCGGATGGAACCCATCCGGATCCGGATCGATCGAACCCATCCGGATCCGAGTCGATCGAACCCATTCGGATAGAACCCATCCTTATCGAACCCATCTGGATCCGAGTCGATCGAACCCATTCGGATCGAACCCAGCCGGGTCCGGATCGATCGAATCCGTCCGGATCCGGATCAAATGAACCCTTTCGGACCCAAACCCGTCCGGATCCGAGTCGATCGAACCCATCCGGATCCGAGTCGATCGAACCCATTCAGATAGAACCCATCCCTATCGAACCCATCCGGATCCGAGTCGATCGAACCCATTCGGATCGAACCCATCCTTATCGAACCCATACGGATCCGATTCAATCGAACCCATCCGGATCCGGTTTGATCGAACCCATTCGGATGGAATCGATCCGGATCCGAGTCGATTGAACCAATCCGGATCCGAGTCGATCGAACCCATTCGGATCGAACCCATCCTTATCGAACCCATCCGGATCCGGATCGATCGAACCCATTTGGGTCGAACCCATCCGGATCCGGTTCGATCGAACCAGTCCTAATGATGGGAGCCTGTGGTGCTCACTGGACATACAGACGCATTGTGGGTTGATGACATGGAGATGCTCAGTTTCTTACACGGCTTCTGCTTTAGTCTTGGTTCTGGTGCAGTCTTGTGGAGCTCCACTAGTTCGTTGTCAGTAGCTCAGTCCAGTTGTGAGGTAGAGATCTACGCCAGGGCCATGGCCGCCCAGGAGCCCTGTTGGCAGTCGTTCCTGCTCACTGACTTAGGTGAGTTGCCTAGGTCTGCCCCGGTTCTGTTTACTCACAACAGGGCCATGATCCTCCTATGTCAGGAGGCTCAACTAGAGGGTAGGGCAAAGATTCAAAGTTCATGAGCTTGCGTTACAGTTGCGGCGTTTACAAAGTGAAGTTGTGGGGTGACTCACTATGGAGTTGGGGCCTTTGAGGGTTGGGAAAATTCGTCACTCTACTGTAGCAGCTGCAAATTGGTTGGGAACAACCAAACTAGGTTGGCAAGGGTGGCCAACTTGGATGGATTGGTTGGGAAGGGACAAAGGTCAAAGTTGAGGTTCCAATAGGGAGGAAACTTTGTGCTTATGGGGTTTCCTTGATTGGGGACTCTCTCGAGACCTTTCCTTTCATCCCTCTCTTTCTATCCCAACCTTTCTCTTGCTCTAATTCCTTGTGAAATTCTTGAACCTTGATTAAAATTTGAGATTGAGTTAAGTTCTTCTCCTACAGCATACCCCTCCGTGCGTCGAAAGTCATAGCGTCGCGAATACTCCATCAATCAACGTGATTCAACTTGGAAACGGTAGCGGAGGTTAAGAGCTACAACATACCCGAGTTTCGCGGCATTTTCACAGCTAGGTTTTTTGTCGACAACGTTTCTTGTGGAGACGACTTTTCTGTCCAGAATTTCGGATTTATATTTTGAGTAATTCTAGCTCCTAAGTTCACCTAGACTCCGTCCTTAGTCCTAACAGTTACCACCTGGGAAACCACGTGAAAAGCCATATGCATGTGGTTGTGCTGCCGCCCCCCCTGCCTAGTGGCGCGGCCCCGTGCACGCATCAGCCGCTCCCTCCCCATCCCCAGCCACATGCGCCTTCCGCCCTTCGCCCCGCTCCAGGCGCTCCCCCCGCTGCCCGCGGCTCTGCTGCTACGGCCTTCGCCTTGGTGGGGGTCGCGTGGGAGCGATGCGTTAGGGAGGAGCGCAAGGAGCGCATCAACGGTGGCGACGCCCGCACTCTCCAGGAATGCGTTGATTTGCGCCTCCGCATGCAGCAGCCACCAGCCCACGTGCTGCTGTCAGGTGGATGCAGCAAGGGGGAGCATGAGAACGGCAGTGGCGGCGGTGTCGCGCGCGGCACCCTGCACAATCGGCCCGCCACGCGCCAACATCGGCCGTCAGATTGCCTACGGCTATCAGGTTCAGGGGGGGGGCACACGGTGGCTCACTGCCAGGACTGCCGGGGCCGTCAGGCCCTCCACGCGCCGTCCTCCCACCAGATCCGCTGTAACCATCAGGTCGACCTCCGCCAGGTGGACGGCGCTGCCCCAAGGTGGGCGTGGCTGCGAGAAGGATGCACATGATGACCGTCTTGCCTGGTATTGCGCTCCAGTTACAGTAACGTGGTGAGGATAGTGGGTGGGTTTCTGCTATGGCTGTGGAATTCGAATCGGAGCTTGGGAGAGGCAAGTCGAGGAGAAGGTTGAATTAGGTCACTCAATAGTGGCCCACTCTGGGAGAGGATGGATGAATTAGGTCGAGAGTCAAAGGGCTAATATAGGCTCGACTCTCGCCCTAGGGGAGGAGAGTTAACGCAACGGGGAAACATATTCGTTAGTTTGGTGTCCGACTGAGCCTTACGAATATGTTTTCCTAGGGGTAAATCAAGAGGCTTTGGAAGCGTACCAGATTGTCGAAGGCTATTGTGGAGGCCAGGTGTTGAAAATGGGAGACATTGTTTAACGCATCAGTCAACAACCCAGAGGATGCTGGGGTGCATCATCTTCCACACGCACAAATCTCGCACAATGTTCGATATAGCAGTGATCAAGTTTGGAATGGAGCAAACATGAACAAACTAGTGGACAAATATAAACTAGTCCCGTCACACATGAGCAGCAGACTTCCATTCCATATTTCTACGGAGGCTGAGTTTGGCATCCTTCCTTAGCGAATCCTAGCTAACCTCGCATACACCCTGGCCATCGGAAGTTTAGGCTTGGCCCAACAACTTCGGTCCCGAACTATGTTCGAGACCTCCAAGCCTGCACGTGGAGTTGGGTCCAATACGCCCGAGTCCCAAGGCGCCCTAACCACCTCGCGGGGATTTCGTGGCCCAACCTCGAGGGTCCTCGCTAGGCTAGCTGTGCTTCTATTTAGCTCTATGCTTCATTTGTACTCAGCAGACATTAATCACTACTCTTTATTGCATTACTCAATTCCCATACAAAGATTAACATGTAACAAGACTACACTAGATTGAGAGAAGTTTGTGGCACAAATGCCATACCAGTCAGAAAAATAATGGTTGCATGTACCAGAGCAGTAAGTACAGCACATGCCAAATAAGTCAAATTTATCTCCCCATTGCCCCACACGCTTTCCTCCATCAAGTCCATTTCTACAAGTACTACCATATTCTCCAAGATATAGGACCCTTTGGTAAGAGAGTCAATGGTTCTCTTAAATGGATGTGGATCATTTATTTTGGCAAGCTCTGCTAGGACCCGCTTTTTGTAATTATGGATTTTAAGACTCCCCTTGAGTTTTTTTTTTTTGGTTTTTAGTTTTTTTTTGTTTTTTTTTTGGTTTTTTTTTTGTTTTTTTTTTTTCGGTCCTCCTAGAGCATTTGACAAGGCCAGTCAGTACAACCATGTTACATTACTGTAGCTCACGCCAGGGCCTAAGATATCAACCTTAAAGCCCTGGTTTGCTTAATTTCAATGGCTGGTTTTTCTGTTGTCTATGATTTTCCTGTGTTTGCAAACTACCCATTGAGACTTATTCTTGAACAACAGGTCCCTCACAAGCCTTTGTATCATTTGCATTAGCCAATGCCAAGATATGGCCTGGACCCGAAACCCAAATCAGCCTAAAAAGCCTGAAATCTGAGGGCCTGGTTCACGCCATATGAAGTAGTCAAATGTCTATGTTTCTAAGTCGTACCAAGCTTAAACTACTCATATTGCTATTCTAGCTACTCACCATTCAGCATGTAGCAGAGGCATTATAGTCGACGAATCCCCACAAACAATCACGTCATTCTACTCAACCTGCTATGCAGGAGAGCTGGAGCTCATTCTAGCAGCATTGTCCGAAGTGTCATCGGCAGGTGCGTCACTCTCCGAGAACCCTTCCTCAGCAGAAGCATCCATAGCTTCGCCGTCGATGTCAGCAACGGCGGCGTCGTCATCCTCCTCCTCTTGCGGCCCACGTGCGTAGAGGGGGTTCACCCACTCCTCCTTGTCGCCAACCGCGTGCACGTCATCGTGCACTTCCACAGCCCCGGCGTTGTGCATGTGCGCAAGCACCAGGTGGTCTTCCGAGCCATCTGGAGCTTTGCTGATGCCACAGGTCCTAAAAGGCCCTGAAGATCAGGTCCTCTGGCACCTCCTGCCAGGACTCAGCAATCCACCCGAAGGTGGTCTCAGGTGGCGGCTTCCGCATGTTTCCTGAAAGGGGGGATGCAGACAGCGGCGGAAGCATCAAACTAATTGCACTGGGAGAGAGCGCAGCCCCAGAAGATAGGGACTGCCGCAGTACCGTTAGACTGCGCGAGAATGCGCTGGCGGGTCTCTATCGCTGACAGGGTGGCGACAAATTCGTCTAGGGTAAGGTCAGTGGGGTGAAGACTAAGGAAGGTGTCATGGGCAGTGGCTAGGCGGTCAGGGCGGTGCGTGGTGAGGAAATAAAGGGTGGTGCTGATGGGAGGGGGGAGTACAGTGAGCGGAGCCTCAGTGCTAGCAGTGCGGTAGCTAGACTCAAGGGCACACAGGTGGTTGGCTAGATCGGCGACAGTGGGGAAGGAAGCTAGGTCAAGAAAGAGCAAGGGCAGGAGGAGACGGCCAGCAGAGGCGGAGTAGGGAGTGGAATAGCGAGCGATAACTGCATCTAGATACTCCTTCACAATCTCTATGGCCTGAAAGCAGGGACGCTCGGACAATGGGAGGGCTTGGCTGATAGCTAGCTGCGCAATAGCGTCACGCGACTCTCAGACAGAGTGCGCAATTTCAGCAGCTGCGAAAGCCTCACGCACAGCAGGAGAAGCGTCGGTAGCGAGGGCAGCAGGCGCAGGAGGGCAACACCGCTTACCATCGACATGGATGCCAAGAGACTGGCCGTCTTGGCGCTGACCTTTTAGCTGGCGGCGCAAGTCGGCGAGCCACGCCTCGAAGTCCACACCCTCGGCGTCCAGGCAGAGGACGGTGTCCGCCATGGCGCACGCGTGTCAGCAGAGGCGGCCGCGGCTCACCAGCAGCAGCCGCACGGCAGCACACCTGCATCAGCTGAGGACACAGGAGGAGGAAGAGCCGGGAGCAAGCGGGTGCGGTGTAGGGCGGTGGGGAGTGGTGGAGTGCAGTGGAGAGCGGTAGAGTGCAGTGGAGAGTGGTAGAGCTGAGGCTGGCGGCGAGTAGAGGCCGGGAACGGCGCGGAGTAGGGGCCGGTGCGGCAGCAAACAGGGGCCGCCACAGCACCGAGCAGAGGCCGGCGCGGCAGCGAGCAGAGGCCGGTGGGCCGACGAGCAGCGGCCGGCAGCGAGCTGGGGCCGACGTGGCGAGGAGAGGCCGGCGCAGCGAGCAGGGGGCCGGTGTGGCGATGCGCTAGGGCCTGGCACGCCAGAGAGCTTCGGCCGGGCGCGCAGCGAGCTGGGGCCTGGCGCAGCGGGGCGCTCTTAGGGCGGGGCGCTCTAAGACTAGGGTAGGCTAGGGCAGGAGCGTGGGTGGGCGGGACCTATCTAGCGTGATACCGTGTTAGAATAGTGAAGTGAACTCTAGCAAGGAATACAGGCAGAGTAAATGCGTTGGCGTTGTACTCTCTAAGAGCACTTACCCATCCAGCCTATAGCCATACATAGAACACATATGTATTAGTTGACTGTAGCGTGTCATGGAATCGTTTTTCCGGGGTAGCTGCGTAGATTTGACACGACATTTTGTGACAAGCTTGCTGGTGGAGATGCGCCTTCAGAGTGTGTATAGTCTATGGAAGAACATTCGATTGGTTGGACGAAGACGTGTCAGGTGGTGTCAAGTCGGGCAAATCTGAGCCGATAAACACGGGCGAACGATGAATAGCTAAGACATGTCAAAACGATCACGTTCGATCGTGACCATCAAAGCTTGGTGGACTTTTTATTAACAAAACGGGCAACTAGGGGAATTCTGAAATGAGCCAATGCTGCTAGAAAACAACTGTTATGTCTCTCCCCTGTCTAGGGGCAGAATCTTTGTCATGCTTGGCCATTGTAAGTAGTGTCAACAAACATATTGTTCTGTCTACACATATCAAAGTTTAGATATGTTTGTTATAGCCTAGCTAGGTCAGTTCCTAGAGGGGACAACATTCTTGTACTTGTATCTCTCTTCCCCTCTTCCTAGTTACACTTTTTCATGCTACTCTAACATGGTATTCAGCTAGGTTACATTTTTTTTTTTTTTTTTCTGCCATTACTCACGCTTCCGCCATTACTGTAGTTTTTTTTTTTTTTTTTTTTCTCACGTACGTGCAACTCTCTCAATTTTGTGCACCTCCTGCTCTCACATTTCGCGCTTCGTAGCCTCGATCCAACTCCCCTCCCCCCCCTAACGTTCGCTTTGTTTCGTACGGAAGCCAGCAGGCCAGCAAGCCAGCCAGCGCGCTCGCCAGCACGCCAGCCACCGCGCCAGCCAGCTAGCCAGCACGTTAGCCAGCTAGCTCAGCAGCCGCGTTAGCCAGCTCGCCGCCAGCAGTGCTAGCCAGCTCGCCGCCAGCACCGCCAGCCACCTAGCTGCCAGCAGCGTTCACCAGCTTGCAGCCAGCAACTGCTGCCAGCTACTTGCCAGCAGTGCCAGCCAGCTAGCCGCCAGAAGCATCCGCCAGCTCGCTGCCAGCAACTGCTGCCAGCTACTCACCAGCAGCGCCAGCCAGCTCGTCACTGGCCAGCTTGCCGCCGCGCCAGCCACTGCCACTACAGCCATAGACAGCCACCGCCACTGATGCTTGTCTGCCGCTGCCGCCGCTACTGCTGCAGCTGCCGCTGCCGCCACTGCCGCTGCTGCCACTGCCACTGCCGCAATTGCTGCAGCCACTACCGCTGCCACTACAGCCACTGCTACTGCCGCAGCTGCCGCTGCCGCTACAGCCACTGCCGCTGCCATTGCAGCCACTGCTGCAGCCGCCACTGCTGCCTCTGCCGCTGCCGCTGCCGCCGCTGCTTGCGCTGCCGCCGCCACTGCTGCTACCACTTGCGCTGCCGCTGCTGGCCTAGCAGCCACCACTGCCACAGCTGCTCTTGTAGCTGCCACTTCCGCCGCTGCCCTTGCAGCCGCCACTGCCGCGACTGCCCGCGCTGCCGCCGCTGCCCTTACAGCTGCCACTGCCACCGCTGCCCTTGTAGCCGCTGCTGCTGCCGCTGCCCCTGAAGCCACCACTGCTCCCACTGCAGCACCTGTTCCTGCTGCCCCTGTAGCAGCTGCCGCCGCTGTTCCTGCCTCTGTCGCCTTCATCTTCACGGCCACAGCTGCCACCACAACCGCTAGCATGGCGTCGCCCAGCGTCTTCGTTCTGCGCCTAGATGGGGAAGGGAGGGCGGTCGGTTTCGCCGCCTGGCAGGAGGTGGTTCTCGTGCAGCTCACGAGTCAGCGCGTCAACAACGAGTCCCTGGATGCCCACGTCACTGGTGAGCTCCCTCCTATCCCCTGCACGAGCGCTCTTGCTACTGACGTGACGTCTGCGCAGTAGGCTGTGCACGCTGCTGCTCGTACCGCCTACTGCTGGGCCCCGCTAGGTCGGCCCTCTCCTTTGTCCTAAACTCTGGCATGTCTCGTTGTTTTTTTCAAGACAGTAATACTCTCACCCCGCTTCTTGTGCCTATCCACGTTGCACTAGCAGACTCCTCTGCCATAGCTGTCACACGCAGCACCACCACTCTCCCCTCTGGCTCCCTCACCAGTCTGCACATCCCCTGGTTTGCCATGAACTTAGTGGTAGTCGGCCACCTCAAGGACCGAGGCGTCACCACTACGTTCCCTGGATGCAAGAGACACGCCGCTTGCACAGACACAGCCACCGGTGACCCAGGGTTTGGTCTCTTTACACTGCACACCGAGTCCCCGCCAGCTGCTGGGTCTGCCGAGGTTGCCGTGTCCTGCTCCTATCGCTCACTAGCTCACCCAACCCTTCTGTGGCACCACCGCTTAGGTCACCCTGCACTCCCACGTCTTAGGCACATGTCCTATCCCTGTCTAGTCACTGGTCTCCCCGCATCGCTCCCCGCCCTTCCTACATCGGTAGCGCCACAGTGCACCTCCTGCGTCGAGGGCCGGCAGCGCACCGCCCCTTACTCCTCGTTTCCTCCTACCACAGCGCCGCTACAGACACTACACATGGACATCTGGGGCCCTGCCCTAGTCCATGGTCTTAGTCGGGAGCGCTACTTCCTAGTCGTCATTGACGACTTCTCGAGGTTCACGATAGTGTTTCAGTTGGAGCGGAAGGCTGACGTGCCTACCATTCTTCTTCCGTGGCTTCTTGCTGTTCGCACCCACCACCGACTGCCTGTAGGTCGCTTACACTCTGACCGTGGTGGCGAGTTCGCCTCTGGCACTCTAGGACAGTTCGGTCATGCGGAGGGCATCTGCCAGACATACACACTACCGGACTCCCCACAGCAGAATAGGGTTGCTGAGCGACGCATCGGCTAGGTCATGGAGGTAGCCCACACCTTCACGGTCCACGTCGGTGCACCCCATTTTCTGTGGCCGTTCGTCGTGCGCTACGCTGCTCACCAACTTAACCTGTGCCGCGCTCCCAGCGGCCACACGTTTCGCCGACCCTTCTCTAGACAGGGGCTCCTGGTGACGCGTCTGCGTTCCATGTCTGGGGCAGCCTTGCTCACGTCTGCAACATTGGCGCGGACAAGCTCTCAGCCCACACCCTTCCTTTTGTTTTCCTGGGGTTTCCGCTTGACGCCTTTCACTGGCTGTTCTACCATTTGGTACACCATCGTTTCTTCCTCTCTCGTAACGTTACGCTCGACAAGACACTCCCGAACCACTGGCGCTTCCCCCACTGCAGCACTCCGGTGCCTCCTCCTCCTCACTTCCTTGTCCCTGCCTTGCCTACCTCACCCCTTCTGCCCCGCCCGGCCCAGTCTTGTGTCTTCCACGCCACTCAGTTCCCCTTGGTTGGGCCCGTGGGAAAGTCGGCTGACTCTGGGGGAGCAGCTTCTGGGGAGCACCTGCTATCCCTGTGGCGCCTCCCCCAACCTCGGTACTCCAGGCACCTCAGTGGCCTCCTCCTTTTTTTAAGCAGCAGCAGCCATCGCCGCAGCAGACTCAACGGCCACAGCAGGGAGCATTGGGCTCAGGGGGTGCTGGTTCTGGGGGTGCTGGTGTTGGAGGTGTTGGTGTTCAGAGTGTTGGTATTGGGAGTGCTGGTTCTGGGGGTGCGCGTTCTGGGGGTGCTGACTCGGCCGTCCTCCGTCCGTCGGGGTTGCACCTAATGGATTGAACCGTCGAAGTATCCCCAGATACGAGAAGGTTGCGCGAGGAGTTCGAACTCGAATCCCCACGTATAGAAGTCACGGCTTTCAAAGTAAGTTGAGCTCTTCAGCTTGGAGATAGTTAGGAAATCCGCTTGATTTATGACAGCTTCTGCAGCGAGTGGTCTTTCTTCTGCGATTTGATGATGTTGCTGTATTTGAACAGGTCGCCCATGGAAGGCAAAAGACCCAGCAGATTCATCTCCAGGGGCTGAAGGCCCAGCAGCAACAACAGCTCTTACATAACTAGAGTTATCAAGGTTCATAGAAGCTGTAGGATGCGCTGGAGCTTGTTGTTGTTGCTGAGTAGACTGATAGCCATCAAAGATGCCAAGTCAAATAGATCGCCAGTAGAAAGACCAGAAGTATGAGAATTCGTTGCTGAATTTCCTGTCTTAGCAGCTGATAAAATCATAGATCTATGACTTAAGCTTAAAGCGAGGGGCTAAAATAGTGAAGGCGAATCCAACTTGAAACCAAGGGACCCTCGATTTTTTCTAAGGGGTTGTTAGCCTCACTCGGCAGAACTAGGGCAATTCCATGACGCAGCCACGCTGTTCAGAGCGAACAAGCGCGAGCACACGATTGGCTGGGAAATTTCCATAACAGGGTTTGCGAGCCGTCACAGGTCGCAGGTACTTGTGCGACCCCATTGCCTCGTCATTCTCCAACTGGGCCCAACTTGATTTTCAAGTTGGACCTGGGTTCAATACTCATGCAAGTACACAACTAGTTTTCTGATTGGTCGAAATTTCTCTCCACATAGAGCTACCAAATCAAGGCGTGATTACTTCGACCACCCGCCCACCACATTTTTCCCATTGCGTGTCCACCCTTTTGAGTTTGACTGAACTGCAACCAATCGAGGTCGACAAAATACAGTAACAAACGAGCCCCAACAAGGCGTGCTAGCTAGTATTGTCAAATTATATATATATATATATATATATATATTTGTTTAGGCTTGGTAGATAGATGTGCTATATTATTGGATCCTACTATAGAAAGGATAACCCCCTCTTCTTGTATCTCTTCCTCTTTTAGTCCAACTCTCTTTTCCCTCGTCAATTTCACTCTCAAGCTAAAACCTCTCGCCCTCTCATGGCTACCTAGCGCCTAAGCTCTTTAACATGGTACTAGAGCAGGCCGATCACGCTTCCCCAGCGTCCTCTCGCCCCTCCCATCACGTACGCGCCACCGTGGCAGTCACGTCGTGCTGCCATGGTGGCCTTTCTTCGCTGCCGTGGCAGCCCCGACGCGCTGCCATGGCGTCGACGCCACGCCGTGGCGGCGTCGTCGTGCTGCCGTGGCGTCGTCGACGCACCAGCACATGGGCGGCAGCAGGCCGCGCATCGATTTAGGCACCAGCCATGACACCCACACGCAAGCCAGCGCCGCGTCAGTCATGGCACCTCGCTGAAGACTCACCCCCACCCCCCTCCTCTACATTCCCCCCTCCTCCCCGCCACAGCTCGTGCCGTCCTCCCCCCCCCGTCGTCACAGTGTGTGCCACGCCGTCGGGTGCCTCGGGCGCCACCGCCGCCGCCGGGTGCCTCGACGCCGCTGCCGCCGCTGAAGGACCTGTAGGCCCTGCCACCGCCGCCGCCGCCGCCGCTGCGACCCGCCGATGACGTCGCCATCTTCATTGCCGAGGGGTCGACCCGCTGGAAGACACCATAGCTGCTGCAGGACATGGGGGTGTGAGGGTTTGGGGGTGTTGCGTGTTGGGTGGGCTTTCGACTACCAAGCCTAGGGGGTGTGTGAAATTATATATTTCATATATATATTTGTCTATCTTGGTAGATAGATGTGCTACATTATTGGATTTTACTATAGAGGAGACAACCCCCCCCCTCCCCTCCCCCCCCCCCCCCCCCCCTTCTTGTATCTCTTGCTCTTCTAGTCCAACTCTCTTTTCTATCTACAATTTCTCTCCCTAGCTAAAACCTTTCTCCCTCTCATAGCTACATAGCGCCTAAGCTTTTTAACAAGTATTATGTTTATAAACACACCCCTGTCCACATATCCGAATTTGTTGTGTGGGCATGTGCTTTTGCTGCTGAGTGACTGCACGTCATGAAACGACGTTTTCTTCTGCAAGCTCGCTTGTCCCCCGTATATCTGTTTGAGGGTCCCAATCAAGTTGGGCCCAACTAGAAAGATGGGTCACTATTATAACCAGCTTGTATCGCACCTAGGCGCATATATCCGGGGGAATACGGTAACTACACTAGCTCTGATACTATGTAGAAATGAACCACGTGTTTTGGAATGGAAATGTTCGAAATGACAAGGATAATAATAATGAGTAATACAAGCACATTTATAGTTTAGGAAGTACCTATTCGGAATGTACTTGTTCCTAGTGTAACACGACTATTCGCTTGACATGACTCATGACTTTTCATTTGACTGAGAGTGGCGTGACCCTTCGGGTGACTATACGCGCGAACCTAGTAACCTCCGGTTCACGCGTTGAATCGCTACAGCTCGTCATCACGCGCATCCTTCCATAAGAGGTAGTGCGCAGGGCCTCATAAGTCAGGCCAAAAAGGCTTGAAAGCCTGTATATCAGGGTGTTTTCTAGGGCATACCCTGATTTTCAGGTTTTTCTTTTGTCAAACCTAAAATTTATGTGTTCCCATTTTCTAAGGCCTGAAAAATAGTACGTTCTTGTTTTACCCAGCCTGACGAATCAGCCTTACTCGAAATTCGCCCTGAAACTGAATCTTATTTGCCAAGGGGAGCTAGAGCACATGTGAGGGCCGTGAGTGGTCCCTTGACCAGAATCACCCAAGTTCGAGGCGAGCTGGAGCAGGTATGAGGGGCGTGATTGGTCCTTGACCAAATATTACGCAAGTTCGAGGCGAGCTGGAGTAGTTGTGAGGGCCGTGATTGGTCCTTGACCAGAATCACGGAACTTCGAGGCGAGCTAGAACAGGTGTGAGGGGCGTGACTAGTCGACCAAAATCACGCACGTTTGAGGCGAGCTGGAGCAGGTGTGAGAGGGTTGACGGGTCCTTAGCTAAAATCTCGCAGGATTCCGAAGATAATATTTGTACACAGTAAAGTCCGATTCGACCTAAGAATCAGAAACTACAAAAATGTAGGTCAGATTAGTCAGACTAAAAAAAACAATTGGCCGGGAAAAACATGCCACGCCCAAAACCCGACCCTGGAAAACATGGGTTCTCACATGGGCGACCCTGAGCAATCAGCCTCCCTAAAACCAATCTGAGGGCCTTGTCAAACATATCTTTGTAAATTCTTATAGACTATATAGGGTTGTGCCTTAGATGGTACAACCCACTAGGTTATATTCCCTTGTTTGCCATGGTTCTACTCATTTCGTTAACTCTGAAATGGTATCATGAGTAGGTTAGGTCCCCCCCGCCCACCAGCGCTTCCGCCATAGGTCCTAGCCACCCCGTCGCCCTCCCGCCCATGCTGGCCCGTCCCCTAGTGGCCCCCATTACCTAGCACCTCGCTGGCCCCGTTGCCTAATCGGCCCCGTCGCCCAGCCGGCCCCGTCGCCTAGCCGGCCCCGTCGCTTAGCTGGCCCCGTCGCTTAGCCGGCCCCTGTCGCTCAGCCGGCCCCATTGCCTAGTCGGCCCCGTCGCCCAGCCAGCTCTAGCACCCAGCCGGTCCCGTCGCCCAGCCGAACCCGTCGCCTAGCCGGCCACGTCGCGCAGCCGGCCCCGTCGCCCAGCCGGCCCCGTCGCCTAGCTGGCCCTGTTGCCTAGCCGGCCCTGTCGCCTAGCCGGCCCAGTCGCCCATCCGGCCCCGTCGCCTAGCCAGCCCCGTCGCCCAGCTGGCCCCGTCGCCCAGCCGGCCCCGTCGCCCAGCCGGCCACGTCGCCTAGCCAGCCCTGTCGCATTGCCGGCGCCGTCGCCTAGCCGCCCGCAGCCCCGTCTCCTAGCCGCTAAGCGGCCGCCTTCCAGCCGCCACGCGGCCCTGTCTCCTAGCCACCACGCGACCCTGACTCCTAGCCGCTCGGTGGCCCCGTCGCCTGACCGTCCCGCGGCCCTGTCGCTTGCCCGCCACGCGGCCCCTGTTGACCAGCCGCCCCGCGGCCTCGCCGCCCAACCTTCTCGTGGCCCCGTCCCTCAGCTGCCCCAGCTGCTCCCACCTCGCTTCACCGACCCTTTCCACCGCACTACACCGTATTGCATCGCACTGCATCACCCTGCACCGCACTGGGCTGCCTTGCACTGCACTGCACCACACTGCATCACTTGGCACCGCACTGCACCACACCCTACCATACTACACCTCACTCTACTGTAGTCTACTGCACTGCACAGCACCGCACTGCACACCACTGCTTCCCGCCGCCCTCTGTCACTCAGTACAGCCCACTACCGCCTTTTTGCTGCTGCGGCGACCATGATGGTGGACTCGGTTTTGCGCTTTGGCGCGGAGGGTCAGCCGGTTGAGTTCGACACGTGGCTCGTTGACCTCCGCCGTCACCTCACTGGTCAGCGGTAGGACGGCCACTCCCTGGCCGTCCAAATTGACGGTGCGCTCCCCTGCCCTGACCCCCCTGCTGCTCTACCCGCTGACCCCACGTCTGCTGACCGTGAGTCCGCTGCCGTTGCTGCCCTTGCTCGTGCTGTCTAGTTGTCACATGACACTGTCGCACAGCTCACGATTAGTCATGCCCTCCCCCTGTCTGAGCGCCCCCACTTTAGGTCGGTCAAGACTGCGCAGGAGTTCCTAGAGGCTGTTGTCATGCACTATTCCACCCTGCCCTCTGCCTCCGTCGGTCGCCTGATCCTGCCCATTGTCAATCCTGATCTCGCGTCTTTCTCCACTGTCGCTGACCTAGGCACCCACTTGTGCATGCTAGACGCGACCTGGCGCGCTGCCTGCACTGAGGCCCAGCTTCGTGTGTTCCAGCCCCCCATCTGCTCTACCCTCTACCTGCTTGCCACCCGCCTCCCTGACCGCCTTGCTACCGCCCGCGATCACTTTCTTAGTCTCCACCCCACTGACCTCACCCTCACAAACTTTGTCGACACCATGTCTGCCATAGAGACTCGTCAGTGCTCTATCGCCCAGTCTAGCGGTAGTGGAGGTGGTTTGCTCGCTGGTAGTACTGCTTCGCTATGCGAAGTGGAGGCGGTAGTGGAGGTGGTTCTCACCCTATGCTGCTTCGCTCCCATGCATTTCGTGCTCCTCAGCTCCTCTCGTCTCCTCCTCCGTCATCGCTTGCTGTGGCCCCGCCCCCGTTCTTTGACTTCCTCCGGGCTGCGCGTCCCCTTGTTTTTCGTGTCCTTTGCCTCTCTTATTACCAACTCGTCCGTTCGTGTCTTGAGTCTGTCGGCTCTTGTCGCTACTGTCACTAACTTCATCGCTACCCACCGCCTTGACTACGCCACTGTTGTGGTCTCTGACCTTGCCAGCCCTCTGGTCCGGACTCCCGCAGCAGAATGGGGTCTCTGAGCGATGCATCGGTTTGGTCATGCAGATGTCTCGTACCTCCATGATCCATGCCGGTGCACCCCATTTTCAGTGGCCGTTCGCTGTTCGCTACGCCGCTCACCAGCTTAACCTGTGGCCGCACTCCCAGCGGCCGCAGATTTCACCGACCCTCCTCTGGATTGGGTCCCCTAGTGACGCATCTGCGTTCCACGTCTTGGGCTGCCTTGCTCACGTTTGTGCCTCTGGCATGGACAAGCGCACTGCTCGCACTGTCCCCTGTGTCTTCATAGGTTTCCCCCTCGAATCGTCTAACTGACAATTTTACCACCCGCCGTCTCACCGCTTCTTTCACTCCCGCGACGTCACCTTTAACGAGTCCGTCTCCTTATTCCACCGCTTTCCCCACCGTGGTCCCCCAGTTACCCCCCCCCATGTTCCTGGTTCCCCCTCCCCCAGTTGCCCCGGCTCCCCCCCCTCCCCTCCCTGCCTCGTCTGGTGTGTCTCACGTTACCCCTCTGCCGAGGAGTCTGCTGACTCTCGCAGCTCTGTGAAGTCCCTCCCCCCACCCCTCCTCGTCCCGGTCTCTTCTCCCACGTCGCCATCGTTGCTGTCCCCGCCATAGCCACCTCCGCCGCTGCCGTCACTGTGCGGCTGAAGCCGCCGTCGTCACCGCTGCTAGGGCTCCTGCGTTTTGGGGGTGCTTGGGAGCGTGCTGGAGCGGGTTCCCGTTCCGGGGAAGCTGGCATGGAGCTTCTCGGAGGGAGCCATGCTGTCGCTGGAGGTTCTGGTGTTGGAGTCAGGCAGCAGTTGCAGCAGTCGCCGCCGGTGTCCGCTCTTCGCCTCCTCGGTCTTCCTTCCCCTGACCACCTGCCCGTGCCTCCTCCGTCGCCGCTGCCTCCTCCTCTGCCGGTCTATGGCCCAGTATTTCCTCCCCCGGACTCCTCTCCGGCTCGTTTACCCCCTCGTTCTCCTCCTGTGTCTCCTCCCCTCTCTCTTGACGCGACTCCTCTGTCTCGTTGTCTGTCTCGTGCTCGTCCTACCTCCCCTGTTCCGCGTTCTCACCCTATGTTGCTTCGCTCCCATGCGTCTCATGCTCCTCCGCTCCTCCCGTCTCCTCCTCCGTCGTCGCTTGTTCTGGCCTCGCCCCCGTTCTCTGACTTCCTCCGTGCTACGAGTCCCCTTGTTCCTCGAGTCCTTGCCTCTCTTGTTACGACCCGTCCATTCCTGTCTCGAGTCTGTCGGCTCTTGTCGCTACAGTCATTGACTTTGCCGCTACCCGCCACCGCTCTGGTCTCTGACCCTGACTGCCCTCTGTCCATCAGGGTGTGGTTGCCCTTGGCAGTGACGTCCTAGAGGACAGACATCACGAGCTTGCTTTCCTGTCTGAGGCCGCTCCCCAGCTCTGTTCCATGCTGCTTGTCCCTGAGGGTGACCCAGACACCCTTGACATCCCGACCCCTCACACCTACGCTGAGGCCACCTTGGGACCCTGGGCCTTTCAATGGATAGCTGCCATGGAGCTGGAGATGGCATCTTGGAGGTCTACCGGTACCTTCGTCGACGCAGTTCCCCCCCGTGGGGTGAACGTACTCGATGGCCGATGGCTCTTCAAGGTGTTCAGAATAGCCCTAATCCTGTGAAGGTTGTAGAAGTCTGCTGAAGTGGCATATCAACGAAGTCTGCGGACACGAGCCCTGCTGAAAGGCCCATCGACGAAGAGCAGATTTTTTTACAAGGCGAGGCTGTGCGGGAAGTGGCAGAGGAGCAGTTTTCATCGGTGGCAGAAAAGAGGTTCTGTCGGAGTGGCAGAACAAGACCCTCTGCCGAAGTATCGCGCACAAGACATTTCTGCAGGCGACCCTTTTGGCAGATTCGACACTCGGAAATGCGTTCCAACAGGACCTCGGGCAGAGTGGCACAAGGACCTGCTAGCGCAGAATTGCGTTCTGTCGAAGTTTAGCAGAAAGGCAATTCGGCTATCTCTTCTGTTGTCGACCCCCTCGGCAGAGACGAAATTCGGCAGAAGCACGGCAGAGAGTCATCTCGGACTTCGCTTCTGCGAGCGACCCCTTCGACAGAAAATCAGGGACTTCGTTTTCTGCGGAAGGTACCGTTCCGAAATCGCGAGAAATTTGTGATTTCGTAAGTTAACCACAGAACCGATCTGGACCGAAAACGGCAAAATCTACTTGCGACATTGAGAAATTGAACACGTGACGCACATTTCGTAATTGCGGTAACGTGCGTAACATCTGACAGTTTCATATCTGAAGCTGTTAAAACAACTACTTCTAAGTGGGTAAAAATTACCAACTAAGCATGTGCTGTAATTTTCACATGCCATTGCTGACTTGGCTAAGCGCAGCATAGAGTAGTTATGTAAACGTTCTCGTGCGAATGTTCTCTCCGTGTTCAATGAGGTTCAATGGGGTTGTACTAGTGTTTGCCTTGTGTACCATACTTTGTAATCTTGATTCTAGTGAATTTGTGTGCCCAAGCTTTCTCAAGCTACTCAGTGAAACACACAATTTTGAAGGCAACTCTCTCCTTAGAGAACCACAGAGCTAGAGAGCTGTATCTGCGTCAGACACCTCCGCAGAAGCTCCTGTTATAGCAGAAAACTCTGCATGGTGTGGTGAGCGTGGATCGAATACGCGAACGATAGAGGTCAAATCTACTACGTTAGGTCTCGCAGAAGTCTCGATTGTCAATATGACGGACGGCGAGTCGGACGTCCGAGAGGTGGTCGACGATCTCGAGGCGCAGGAGGCAGCCTTGATAGCCCGCTATGAAGATCTCCCAGAGAAGGAGCTCAACTTCATGCTGATGGGGTTACGAGCTCAATGGGAGATGGATCATCCGCGGGCGCGTGCAGTGGATGTCTCCTGAGACAATGTGAACGTGGAAGGTTTGGCAGAAGGCGGAGTGTGAGAGTCGCGCGGTATTCTACGCGAAGGAGAAACGCCGAATGGTGAAGGATCAAGCGTGGGCAACGGAAGTAGGCTTGAGCAAAACCGGGTAATTACCCGACCCGACCCGGTTTTGCAATACCCGACCTCGGGTCGGGTAATTTCGGGTCGGGTCCAGGTCGGGTAATAAGCCCAGGACCCTTACCCGGACCCGACCTTAGGGGGCGGGTAATACAATACCCGCCTGGCGGGTCCGGGTTTATCCGACCCGGTTACCCTGAAAAACGAGTAATACTACCCGCCACCTACTTGTAGACATCCTAAAGTTGGGCTAGGCTAGGTAGGGTTCCTGAAAACGCGACTCTCAAATGAGACCACGCAACTCCCTCCCTTTCACCGCACTGAACTCCTCCCCGTCTACAAACTCCAATTTCCAACCAAACTCCCTCCCTTTCACCGCACTGAACTCCTCTCTGTCTACAAACTCCAACATTTCCAACAAAACTCCCTCCCTTTCACTGCACTGAACTCCTACCCATCTACAAACTCCAACCTCTTCTCCAACTCCCACCCAACTCCCTCCCTTTCACCGCACTGAACTCCTCCCCGTCTACAAACTCCAATTTCCAACCAAACTCCCTCCCTTTCACCGCACTGAACTCCTCCCTGTCTATAAACTCCAACATTTCCAACAAAACTCCCTCCCTTTCACCGCACTGAACTCCTACCCATCTACAAACTCCAACCTCTTCTCCAACTCCCACCCAACTCCCTCCCTTTCACCGCACTTAACTCCTCCCCATCTACAAGCTCCAACTTCTCCTCACAAATGCTCCACTCGTCCCCCCTCACCTCCAAAACCTAAAACACAGCGCGACTTACGCCCATGTCTAGGTGGAATACCCGACCTCGGGTATATTTTACCCGACCCGGTTGGGTACCCGTTACCCGACACGTCGGGTAGCATTTCGGGTAGCGGGTATTGATACCCGGCCCGGGTAACCCGGACCCGACCCGCCGGGTAATTTTCAGGATTTCCGATACCCGACCCGCCCTAAAAGCGGGTCCGGGTACCGGGTACCCGACCCGGGCGGGTAGTTTGCTCAACCCTAGACGGAAGGGACCCTGCAATGGTGTCAAGCTCGAAGAACAAGAGACCACTTAAAGGGGGTGTACATGGCAAAAGATACAATAACAGTGAGTAAGCTTCTTTCGCAGCTGACAAATGTGCAGATGATGACAAACGAAAATGTCATGGATTACGTCAATCGCGTCCGTCCACTACGCGATCAACTGGAAAAGATTGGAGGATACTTCCCTCGTGAGATGTATCTCATGGTCCTTCTTGCTGGCCTTGGACCCAAATGGCGACAGACGCGCGCCTTCCTTCGCATGAACCCGAACCTCTCTGAAGCTGAAATTTCTTTGTATCTTCAAGCACAACAGCAAGATCTTGACCTGCAATTACAACGCAAAAAGAAGAAGGGGGTCCACTTAAGTTTTTACTCAAATCCAAAACCGCAGCAACAACTTCCCCTGAATATCCCTTCTGTCCTTTCTGCAAGAAACTAGGACATACTTACCAAACTAGTCGCAATCGCTATCAAAACCGTCGCAGCACTTCACAACCGTATCATCGTTCGCAGCAGTTGCCGAAGCCACATCAGCCAACGCAGCAGTCGACGTCTCAGGCGCAGCAGATGCCGAAACCACCGCAGAATACATCGTCACCACAGCATCGACCTCCGGTCTTTGCATCTGCAACATCAGGAAAATGGGTTTTCAAATGTGTTACAACAGTTGATGTTTCAGAAACCGATTCCGAGACACGACTTGAAGAAACCACAAGTGCTGAAGGCATTCCCTTACCACAATTTTACGCTTACCTTGCTCGAGTCATTTCAGGACCCAATACTTGGTATCTCGACAGCTGTTGCGGTTGGCACATGTGCTCCGCTGAAACAAGCTTCATCACCAACCAGCGTCCACTTCGTCGACCGATACCTGTGACAGTCGCAAACAGAGTGTAATGCTCAAATAAGTTGACACGGGGTATTCATTACACGTTACCAACGTTCTTATCGTTGCCGAACTTGGCTTCAATCTTCTCTCCACAGCTCAACTCCTGGCACACAAGATTCACACACAAGGGAACTGTGATACAATGGATCAGGAGTTATGGCACAGCTTAACGAATACTTACCTCGGTCGTGCTGCTACTCAACATGGAGTATCAGTTCTTCAGTTCACGGCACAGGGTACCTCTGGTGATTCTGAACGCGTCCTTGCACTTGGTCCCTGGGATCACCCAGAAGAAACAGATTATCAACACGTGGATATTGATTTTTGGGCAATTACTGTACCAACAGTTTCTCGAACTGTAGCAGCCGTTCTTACCGCACTGGATACTTGGGAGTTTAATACCGCCGATGAAGGCGCCAACGCGTGGCGAACGTTTTATAATACCCGCGCGGCCTTCAAAAGGAACTCCAGCTCCACTTTGGGCCGAAATCAGTGGACTTGCAATTGATGAACCCGACTTTGAGGAAGTCGCAAAAGAAGAAGTAGCCGAGCAGCTGAGTCCCACAGTAGCTGTCGCAGGACCGCCTGCCACCACATCAACCGAAGCAGTATCAGATGTTGCAATTGCAACTACAGCAGAACCAACAAATGTCCAGTTACCACTTACCCGTTTCGTCGAAGGGGAGATTGACATACTGTATATCCAGCTCTTTCTCCTTTTATCATTTCTTCGTTTTATACTAACGCCGATTTTTATCTGCGATCATCAGGACACAAAGCCATAGAGGAAATTTGGCATCAGAAGTTAGGACATCCGTCGCAAGGGATTTTAAATCATTCACTCCGAGTAGCAGTTCTTGATAACAACAGTCTTCTTTTACCTGACGGCACAGTCTTACTCCTACTGCAGTCTCTACACCGTATCGTTCCCTACCGACAGATCATAAACCGAATACTACACCGTTGAGTCTACCCGATTTACAACTTTATCAACAGTGGTTAGGCTGTTTACTCTTCGCTGCTGTTATTTGCCGTCCAGATCTAGCCTACGCTGCTAGTGAACTCGCTCAATTCCTACACCGTCCTGAAGAGGAGCACCAACTCGATCTTCTCCGCGCGCTTCAGTATTTCATCTCGACTCCTGACGTCGATTTAGTCTACAACGTCGTCGACTGTAAAACACTATACGTACACGGTTTCGTCGACGCCGTTCACGCTGCTGACTCTACTAATCGACGGTCGCGTGCAGGATTCATCTACCGCCTTGAACCTATCGGGCCTATTTCTTGGAATTTGACGAAGCAGGAGCTGATTGCTCTCTCCTCTGCTGAAGCTGAATTTATCGTTGTCTGTACAGCAACACGCGATAACCTATAGGAACTATTGGAAGAAGCAAAATTGACAACAAGTACTCAGTTTACTTTGCAGTGCGACAACCAAAGTGCAATTCGCATCGCACACCAGCCTGGTTTCGTCAACAGAACGAAACATACTTCACTGCGTTACTTTTTCGTCAAAGATGAAGTCGAGAAGGGGAGGATGCGATTCGTCTATTGTTCGACCAACGAGATGGCTGCCGACTGCCTCACGAAGAAGCTGACACGACATAAGTTTCAGTACTGTAACAAGCTTTTCGGGATCTTCAAGAAGTGACACTATCGAACTTCCAGAAATGAAGGGGAGTGTTGTAATATAATTCATACTTAGCATTTCTGTAAATTGTTTATCAGTAGATAGTGTCCATTCTTACGGTAGAATACAAGTCCGTAGGATGACGTAAGCAAATAGTGCTCGTCATGAGGACAGTTGTTTCAGTCACGCGAACAGTCGTATCTCTTCATTATCATTTAGGGCGCATAGCGCGATAGTGACGAACAGGTACATTAGCGAACAAGTACTTTCCTAGAGCTATAAATCCTTGTTATGCTTTTCCATTATTAACTTTTACCCACAAGTTCATGAGCTCAGGTTGTCCAACCTTGACTTTCACAAGAGTTATACTCAGATTCACTTTTACAAGACTTCCGCTGTCTTACTAGTCTACCATTCCAGTAAAGATCCTAGGCTAACACTTCAGGTTTTCCAAGTGTTTGTGTTTGCAGATTCTACACAGTTTCCTGCAACCTGTCGAATTATTACAAGCACCACCACCACCCTTGTGACACTGCACCTCACTGCCTTCCCTCGACCTGCCTGCCTAGCAGCTCGTGGCTTCTCCGCATGTGCAGGCATGAATGGGAGAACGCATCCGCAACCACCACTGCAATCACCACGTCTGATAGCATCATCACCACCATACGCACCTTTGCTAGTATTACCATCCCATAAGCACCACCAGTGATAGGATAGGACAATTACCATCAGCCCATCACCAACACCCACCACTGTCATTGCCAGCATTGCAGTTCCCCTGCTTTCCCGCCAGCTTGTGCTGTCTCCACGTCTGCAGGAATAAGTTACATCCGCACCCACTTCCGTGATAGCCACTCCCAACTGCACCACTCCCAACTGCACCACTCCCAACCGCACCACCTCCAATTGCACCACCTCCAATTTCAACACCACAATCACTGCCATTGCTGGCATTCCCCCTCCCCAGCCTTCTGCGCGTGCCTTCCACGATCATAACAGATACCATCCCCACCCACTTCCATGATCACCTCCCTGCCCTTCCTCACAACAGAAAGGGGGAGGGAGAGGAAAAGGGGGGGGGAAGGGTCGACGAGCCCGTATTACCTCGACTCCTGCACCCTCTGCTGCTGTTGCTGTTGCTGCACCCTACGCCGCCACAGCTAGCACTACCCTTCCCCTGCCTTCCTTCCAGCCCGTGCCTTCTCCACACGCGCAGCAGGGAACGGAAACCCATCCGCACCCATGGGCAGGACCCTCATTGCCAGCAGCGTCACCACCTGCGCATCACTGCGACTCTCTCCCTCCCCCTGGACCGCCACTCCTGGCAGCCCATGCCTTCTCCACATGCTCAGCAGTGGACGGAAACCCATCCGCACCCACCTCCATAATCACCTCCCTGCCGTTCCTTGCAATACTGCGCCTCGCATGAGCCATGCCAGGAACCCAAAACCCTGACCCTAGTACTTGCTGCACCCTATGCTGCTGCTGCTGCTGCTGCTGCTAGCACGGCCCTTCCCCTGCCTCCTTTGCTGCTCGTGCCCTCTCCACATGCTCAGCAGTGAATGGGAACCAAACCGCCCCCACCTGCAGGAGCACCTCCCTGCACTCCCTCGTGATAGTGGGCCTCGCTCCAGGGAACCCAGAACCCGCAGCTGCACCCTCCGCCGCTGCTGCTGCTAGCACGGCCCTTCCCGTGCCTTCTTGGCAGCCCGTGCCCTCTCCACGTGCTCGGCGGCGAACGGGAACCCGTCCGCGCCCACCTCCATGATCGCCTCTCTGCCCTCCCTCGTGATGGTCGGCGTCAGATGACCCCACACCACCTCATCCGACGCGCCCTCTGCTGCTGCCGCTGCTGCTGCCGCAGCCGAGTTATCGAGGAACACAATAGAGGGGATGGCTTTGGACGAAAATCTCTCCACCAGCGCATCCCTCGCCGTCTTATCCGCGAACGGAACCGCCAGCCACGGCATCCCCCTCATAGACTCCGAGAACTCCCGCTCGTTAGTGTCACATGAGACATAGACGACCTCCAGAGCATCCTTTCCATGCTTCTCTATAATCCCGTGATACGCGGAGGTAAGGCGCTGCAGCAGCGGCTCGCACGGAGGGCACCAAGCCGCGCCGAAATAAAGCCCTACTACCCGCTTCGCCGCTAGACTACCCGTGATTCTTTCCTTAAGAAACGCGGAATCCAACGGCTCCCCTGACTCGGCTCCGCCGAGATCAACGGCAGAGGAAGCGTTTCCGCCTCCGCCGCCTCGCAGGAGCCAATCGCGTTCTTCCGTCGCGAGGAGCGCGCCGAGTTGCTGCTCCTTGGCGTCACGATCGGCTTTCGCCGCCTCCAGCTCCGCGATCCGCGCCGCAGTAAACGGCCACGCGTCGCTGCCGTACGCCTCTAGAACCTCCGCGCCGCGCCTCAATAACGGGCGGCCCGTCTCGTCAAACAACGCGAGCCCGTCCGCCGACGACGTGACTATATCGAGCGCGACGGACAGCGTCTCCGCGGCCTCGCTAAGAGCACCTTCGAGCGACTCGACGTCGGACGGCACGCACGGCACCGCGATCCACGGCGGCTGCGACGCGATCGCGGGGCCCGTGGGGCCGTTGGGGAGGCTCTCCTTAGCCGCGAGCTTTAAGAGCGACTGCTGCACCTCCTTCTCCTCCACGTCGGACTGCACCAGCACCACTACTTGCAGCTTCCGCTCGATTCCGCCGCTCCCCCCTACGCCGATCGCTTCCGCCTCCGCCAATCCGCGGCAGACCTCCGCGAGCTTCTGCACCTTGGGCACGGCGCTCTCGAGCGGCTCGCGGCCGGTGATGAGCGCGACGGGGAAGCCCGCCACCCGCGCGGAGAGGGAGTCGGCGGAGATCCCGCGCAGGTCGATGCAGGGGGGGGAGTAGGTGCGGTCGATGAGGCGGAGGAGGTTGGCGAGCGGCGGGAGGCGGATGCTGGTGTCCATGGTGGATGCTGCTAGTGGGGTGATGCTGGCAGCTGATGCTACAAGTACAGAGCAGCAGTGAGGAGATGGAGCAGGGTCTTGCTTGGCAGGAACAAGTGTGGAGGCGTGATGCAGAATCTCCCTAACCCAAGTGTACTCGAGGGCTTGGCGTTATAAGTTCCGTGTGACACAATCATAGGTTCTCGGTGTAGAGTTTGGTAATGTAAGGGAACGGCGTACTCGGCTATAAAAGGGTTTCCAGCGCTTTTTACCATGTCCGTCCTAGTCGCATTATCAAATGTGGCATATCCCGAGTCTATACTTGTGTTTGCATATACTTATGTTTCCAGATTCTATACTTAGTCTCCTGCACCACCTTTCGAATTCTTTCATGGTATGAGAGCTGTCTGGAATTAAGACTACCGTCAATTATGACAGGACCATCAACATCAACAACGTCTGCTGTTTCAAGAACTGGACCTACAGGTGTTACAAATCCTACAGTCATTACTGGTCAAACATGTACTTCTGCAGCTGGAAACTTTCCACCTGCTTATTCTTCTATTGGGATGCCACAACAACAGCAAGGTTTGCCTACTGTGCATCCACCGGGGACTTTGTCCTCTGCACCTGCAATACAACAGCAACAAGCAGCAGCATCAATATCAGCGGCTTTTAGTGGAATGAGTATCGATGGCTCCAGCTATGCAAGAGCTGCAGCTGCTGACAAGAATATATATAGGTTATGTCTATCAGAATTGAGAAGTGAAAAAAGTGATAAAGTGAGAGTACACACAGATATACCTCAGTGTTGTACTCTCTAAGAGGCGACCCTATACAGTCTATACAAACATGACAAATACACATGTTTGACACACCCCCTAGACTGCATAGGGGAATGCCCTAAACAAGCAGCTCAAGGCGGCACTACTAGTCCAACCTCTGAGACAAGGGTCTGAGAGACCAGTCAGAAGGAGTACAAACAAGGCAAGAACAAGAGCAGGGCGGCACTACTAGTCCAGCCACTGGGAGAGGACACAAGTCCAGTCTGAGTATACGTATAAAGGACAGTACAAAGTCAAGGTCCTAGCAAGTGAGAGGCTACAGGAACTAGACCAAGCTGTACACAGTGCCGCTGATGATCTTTAGGCGCAAGCGCCTTCGTAAAGATATCAGCCGTGTTGGCACCTGAGGCCAAGTGTACTACGCGAGCCTGACGTCGCTGCTGTAGCTCACGCAGGAGGAAGTACCGCAGCTGAATGTGCTTTGCTCTGCCCTCGAGTCGAGGCTCCTGACACAGGAGGATCATGGCCCTGTTGTCAACGAACAGGACCGGGGCAGAGCTAAACCGCTCACCTAAGTCAGTGAGCAAGAAGGTCAGCCAGCGGAGCTCTTGTGCCGCCATGGCACCAGCGTAGATCTCAGCCTCACAGCTGGACTGCGCAACAGACGAGGAGCGGGTAGCTCTCCACGAGACGGCACCTGAGCCAAGGCTGAAGCAGTAGCCCTGGGTAGACCTGAGTGTCTCAGCGTCGTCTGCCCACGAAGCATCTGTGTGTCCAGTAAGGACCACTGGCCTGCGTCCTCCTAGCACTAACCCCATGCCCGATGTACTAGCAAGATAACGCAGAACCCTCTCAGCGGCAGACCAGTGCTGCGGTCGGTGCCTGCCTGTGGCCACAAAGCGAGCCAGGATGCTGAGAGGGTATGCGAGATCTGGTCGAGTGCAAGTCATCAGGTACATGAGGCAACCCACCAGCTCTGCGTAGGGGCCGCTGGGCTCTACCAACTCCTCAGACACTGGAGCGGAGAGTCTGTGGTCTACAGGCAGAGGGGTGGGCTGTGCAGAGGAGAACTGAAGGCTGAACCTCTGAAGGACCTGGCGCACCAAGTGTGACTGAGTCAGGATGATGGTGCGCGCAGCTCTGTCCCTGGAGATCTGCAAGCCAAGGTAACGGCGCAGTTCTCCAAGGTCAGTGCACGTGTGTCTCTTCAGCAGCTCTGCCTTCACGGAGGCCAGTGCGTCCCTGTCTGCTGTGGCAAAGACCAGGTCGTCGACGTAAACAAGGATGTAGAACGGAGTCTGGCCAGCATGAACGAAGAGTGAAGGGTCTGCGGAAGACGGAAAGAACTGCAGGTCAGCAAGCGTAGCACGGAGAGTGTCGTGCCACTCACGGGGAGCCTGGCGCAGGCCGTAGACGGGGCGCCGCAGGAGCCACTGGGTCCCAGGAGGGAAGGTGCCAGTGAAGCCCTGAGGGCGCCGCAGGTAGACCTGCTCGTGTAGGCTGCCCTGAAGGAAGGCAGTGGAGAAGTCGAGGGAGTGGAGCTCGTAGTCACGCTGAGCAGCTAGGTGTAACAGAACCCGAAGAGTAGTCATCTTCGGGGTCGGAGCGAAGGTCTGGAAGAAGTCCACCCCCTCACGCTGACTGAAGCCTCTAGCCACATAGCGCGCCTTGAAGACAGGCGGCTCTCCAGGAGGGCGCTTCACCTTGAAGAGCCAGCGGCCATCGACCACGTTCACCCCAGGTGGGGGAACTGCGTCGACGAAGGTGCCGGTGGATCTCCAAGATGCCATCTCCTGCTCCATGGCAGCTATCCACTGCGAGGCCCAAGGTCCCGAAGTCGCCTCAGCGTAAGTGCGAGGGGTCGGGATGTCGAAAGCGTCTGGGTCACCCTCAGGGACTAGCAGCATGGAACAGAGATGGGGAGCAGCCTCGGAGAGGAAAGCAAGCTCGAACTGGCGGTCCTCCAGGACGTCACTGCCAAGGGCAGGAGCACCCCCGACAGACGGAGGACAGGCAGGGTCAGAGACCAGAGCGGAGGCGTAGTCAAGGCGGCGGGTAGAGGCGAAGTCAGCGACAGCAGCGACAAGAGCGTCAAGGCACGAGGTCGGAACAGACGGGTCGGTAACGAGAGAGGCAAGGACCCGAGGAACAAGGGGACGAGCGGCACGAAGGTAGTCAGACAGCGGGGGGGGGTGCAACAACAAGGGAGGACGGAGGAGGCGACGGCAGAAGGGGAGGACGAGACGCGTGGGAACTAAGCAACATAGGGTGGGAGCGCAAGACAGGCGAGGCAGGACGAGCGCGGGAGGGACGGTGAGACCAGACGTGCGATGGAGGAGTCGGGTCAGGAGACAGAGGAGGGGACACAGGAGGGGAACGAGGGGGGAGACGGGCCGGGGACGAGTCCGGCGGAGGGAAGACAGGGCCGTAGACAGGAAGAGGAGGAGACGGCCGGGGAGGAACCGACGCAGGGTCGGGGGACGGAAGGCCGAGCAGGCGAAGGGCTGACACCGGCGGGGACTGCTGCTGCGGCGGCACAACGGCGACACCGGGACCGCAAGCTGCTCCTCGGCTACCACCGGCACTCTCCACACCAGCACCCCCAGAGGGACCACCCCCAGGGCTACCGGGACGAGCACCCCCAGAGTCAGCGAACGGGTGCTGCGACGGCGGCGGCGGCGGCGGCGGCGGCGGCGGCGGCAGCGACAACGACGGCTGCAGCGGCGGCAGAGGCAGGTGGGGGGACTGGGGAGGGGACGCTAGGGGAGGGGCGGCCGGCGAGGACTGAACAGGAGGGCCACCAGAGTCAGAAGACTCCTCAACCGGGTCCACCGACGGAAGCGGGGTGACATGGGACACACCAGTGGGGGCGGGACGGGGAGGAGGAGGAGGAGGGGCAGGGACGACCGAGGAAGGAGTGACCAGGAACAAGGGGGGGGTAACCGGGGGACCACGGTGGGGGAAGCGACGGTAGAAGGAGACAGACTCGTCAAAGGTGACGTCACGAGAGTGAAAGAAGCGGTGAGACGGCGGGTGGTAAAAGTGCCAGTCGGACGCGTCAAGGGGAAAACCGAGGAAGACGCAGGGAAGGGTGCGGGCAGTGAGCTTGTCCGTGCCGGAGGCACGGACGTGAGCACGGCAGCCCCAGACGTGGAACGCAGACGCGTCACAAGGAGACCCAGTCCAAAGACGAGTCGGCGAAACCTTCGGCTGCTGAGGGTGCGGCCACAAGTTAAGCTGGTGAGAAGCGTCGCGCACAGCGAACGACCACAGAAAATGGGGTGCACCGGCATGGATCATGGAGGTGCGAGCCACCTCCATGACCAAACCGATGCGTCGCTCAGCGACCCCATTCTGCTGTGGGGAGTCCAGTAGGGTGAACGTCTGGGTGATGCCCTCCGCACGACAAAAGCGACCAAGGACACCTGAGGCAAACTCGCCACCACGGTCGGAGTGAAGACGCAAGACAGGGAGACCGCGGTGGACACGCGCAGAGACAAGCCAGGGGATGAGAGCGCCAGGCACGTCGGCCTTGCGCTCCAGGGGAAAGACTGTGGTGTAACGAGTGAAGTCGTCGACAAGCACAAGGAAGTAGCGCTCTCGACGCGGCCCAGGGACGGGGGCGGGGCCCCAGACGTCCAGGTGCATGGTCTGCAGCGGCGCAGCGGTAGGGGGAAACGAGGAGGAGTGCGGGGCACGGCGAAGCCGACCCTCGACACAAGGCGTGCAAGGTGGGGCTGGAGAGGAGGGAAACGCGGGGAGCGAACCTGGGAGACCAAGGACGAGACCGTGCTGAGACATGTGACGCAGACGCGGGAGCGCAGGGTGACCTAGGCGGTGGTGCCACAGGAGGGTCGGGTGAGTGAGGGAGCGACAGGAGCAGGCAGCAGCAACCTGGGTAGACGCAGCCACCTGAGGAGGCGCCCCAGCCGGGGGGGTCACAGTGTCCAGAGTGAACAGGCCGGACACCGGGTCCCGGGGGAACGTGGACAGGGGGGCACCAGTGGCGGCCTCGGTACAGACAGCATACCGCTCGTGACCAGGGAACGTAGTGGTGACGCCAAGGTCCTGGAGGCAGCCGACACCAACTAGGTTCCTGGAGAACGAGGGGATATGCAGACCTGTGAGAGAGCCCGAGGGAACCGCCGGATAGGGAAGGGTGGTGGAACTGCGGGCGACGACCGGACCGCCGGAGGGGTCAGCAAGAGAGACGGCAGCTGGGACAGGAAGCGGCGTCAGGGTGGTAGAGTCGCGGAAGAAACACCGAGAAGCGCCAGAGTCCAAGGTGAAGGAAAGCGAAGCAGAGGCGTCTGGCAACGGAACGACGGCGGAAGCACCAAGACTACACAAAGCACAGGATCCTACGCCTGACGCAGCAGGGGAGGCTGAGCTAGGCACACCTACACTAGGCAACAGTGAGTAATAAACGGGAAGCACACTAGAGTCATCAGCATATATCACATGCAGAGCAGCAACAATGGCATCCATGTCCATATCAAAAATCTGAATCTTACGACTAAGCAAACTGTGCCAGTCCGGGAGGTCTGGCGACGGGCCGAAGCGCTGACGAAAGAGGTCGTCCAGGCGACGAAAACAGCGGGGAGTGGAGTGACCGAGCCTACCGCAAATGAAACCGCGGCGAGGACCGGTTTGGATCTGGTACTGACAACGCCCGCCACCAGAGCCACCACTCGGCACACCACCACGCACTCGGCCACCGCCAGCGCCGGGCCACCCGGGCGGGAGGACACTCGTCTGCCGCGTCTGCGACGGCTGCTGCGGCTGCTGCGAAGGCTGCGACTGCGGCGGCTGCTGCGGCTGCGGCAACTGCAGGGGCGCCGGCTCAGCTGGACTGGGCAGGGTCCCCTCGTCCGCTCCAGCACCAGACGACCCGACCCCACCACTAACCCCTCCCGCACCCCCGCCGCCGCGCCCAACCTTGGGGCGGCGGCCCTTCCCCGAACGAAACTGCGCTGCAGCAGCAGTCTCAGCCACTGCGGCAGAGCCGTCGGAGAAGGTACACTGGGCGGGGGCACAACCCTGAAAGATAGGGACCGGCACGACATCGCTCGCCTGGGCGATGGAGCGGTGACGGGTCTCTATCACAGTCAGGGTGTCTACAAAGTCAGTGAGGGTGAGGTCTGCGGGGTGAATGCTAAGGAAGCGGTCGCGGGCGACAGCAAGGCGGTCAGGGAGGCGGGTGGCAAGCAGGTAGAGGGTAGAGGTAATGGGCGGCTGGTGGGCTCTAAGCTGTGCATCAGTGCAGGCTGCACGCCAGGTCTCATCTATCGAGCGCAGGTGGGCAGCGAGGTCAGAGACAGTGGGGAAAGATGCAAGGTCAGGAAAGAGCATCGGGAGGATCAGGCGACCCACCGAGGCAGCCGGAGGGGTGGAATAGCGCTGGATGATAGCATCTAAGTATGCCTGAGCAGTGGTGAGAGACCTAAAGCGAGGGCGCTCGGACGGGGGAAGGGCGTTGCTGATGGCAAGCTGGGCGACAGCATCGCGAGAAAGCCAGACAGAGCGCGCACGGGCAGTGGTAGCAGTGGACTCGCGCTCAGTGGGTGTGGAGTCAACGGGCAGAATGGCAGGGGGGTCTGGGCAGGGGAGCGTACTATCAAGGTGTGCGGAGAGCGGTTCACCATCCTGCCGCTGGCCAGTGAGTTGGCGACGGAGGTCGGCAAGCCACGCCTCGAACTCCAGAGGCTGGCCTTCAGCGTCGAAGCGAAGCTCCGCCGCCATCAGGAACAGTGCAGTGCGGTGCAGGGCAGTGCAGCAAGGTGGAGTGCGGTGCCGTGCGGTACAGTGCGATGCAGTGCGGTGCAGTGCGGTGTAGGGCGGTGCAGTGCGGTGCCAGGCAGTACAGGGTGGTGCGGGGCGGTGCAGTGCGGTGCAGTACGGTTCAGGGCAGTGCAGGGCGGGGGGGGGGGGGGGGGGGGGGGAAACCGTACCAGTGAGGAGGACCGGGGCCGGGGCAGGGACGAGCGCAGGGGCCGGGCCGGTGCAACGGGGCCGGGCGGGCGCGACGGGGCCGGGCGGGCGCGACGGGGCCGGGCTGGTGCGACGGGGCCGGGCGGGTGCGTCGGGGCCGGGCTGGTGCGACGGTGCCGGGCCGGTGCGACGGGGCCGGGCGAGCAGGACGGTGGCCCAGGAGGGGCGCACCGGGGCTGGGCAGGCGCGACGGGGCCTGACGGGTGCGACGGGGCCGGGCGGGTGCGACGGGGCCGGGCAGGGGGCGACGGGGCCGGGCGGGTGCAACGGGGCCGGGCGGGCGCGACGGGGCCGGGCTGGTGCGACGGGGCCGGGCTGGTGCGACGGGGCCGGGCTGGGGCGACGGGGCCGGGCGAGCGCGACGGGGCCTGAAGGCGTGACGGGGCCCAGGAGGGGGGGGGCTCGACGCGGCCCAGGAGGGGCGCTACGGGGCCCAGGAGGGGCACGACGGGGGCCCAGGAGGGGCGCTACAGGGGCCCAGGAGGGGCGCGACGGGGCCCAGGAGGGGCGCTACGAAGCCCAGGAGGGGCGCGACGTGGCCCAGGAGGGGCGCTACGAAGCCCAGGAGGGGCGCGACAAGGCCCAGGAGGGGCGCTACGGGGCCTAGGAGGGGCGCGACGGGGCCTGGGAGGGGCGCGACGGGGCCCAGGAGGGGTGCTACAGGGCCCAGGGAGGGCGCGACGGGGCCCAGGAGGGGCGCTACGGGGTCAGGAGGGGCGCGACGAGGCCCAGGAGGGGCGCTACGGAGCCCAGGAGGGGCGCGACGGGGCCTGGGAGGGGCGCGACGGGGCCTAGGAGGGGCGCTACAGGGTCCAGGAAGGGCGCGACGGGGCCCAGGAGGGGCGCTACAGGGCCCAGGAGGGGCACGACGGGGCACAGGAGGGGCGCTACGGAGCCCAGGAGGGGTGCGACGAGGCCCAGGAGGGGCGCTACAGGGCCTAGGAGGGGCGCGACGGGGCCTGGGAGGGGCGCGACGGGGCCCAGTGAGGGGTGCGACGGGGCCCAGGAGGGGCGCTACAGGGCCCAGGATGGGGCGCGACGGGGCTAGGGGGGTCGCGACGGGGCTAGGGGCTAGAGGGGTGAGCGGAAGCGGTAGGTGGGGGTGGGGGATCCTACCTACGCGTGATACCATATCAGAATTGAGAAGTGAAAAAAGTGAGAGTGAGAGTACACACAGATATACCTAAGTGTTGTACTCTCTAAGAGGCGACCCTATACAGTCTATACAAACATGACAAATACACATGTTTGACAATGTCTGTATAGACTGTATACGTTCATATCTTAGAGGGTACAACACTTAGGCTTATACCCCTGTACTTTTTTCTCTCGACATTCAATTCTACGTTAAGAGCTGCTCCAAGCTCCAGTTCTTCGTTTTCCTGCTCAACATCAACAATTTCAATTTCTTCAACAACAGCATCAAGCACAACAACAGTTTCAGCACCAACAGCAACAACATCAACAACAACAGCAGTTTCCGCCGCAGCAGGCTTCATTCGCTGGTCCTGTTTTTCAGGGCCCGAATCTTTTGAGCATTACACATATCAAGACAACCATACCTTTTAATGGCGTTGACTTCTACGCTTAGAGCTTCGAATTTGAACTTCTTACGAAATCCGCTGGATTGTGGCCGTTCTTCAGTGGCGATTATTTGTATCCTGTTATGGGAACACAGATGGAACAACAGAGTTTTCTTCATGCTTCACTCAGCATTTACACCGTCCTTATCTGCAATCTGTCGCTGAAAGAGCAGCTCGGTATACGCTCTCTTCATACCAGTTTGACTCCAGCAGAATCTGTGTGGACGCATTTGAAGGGGCTGTATATGGCACAGGACACAATTTCCGTGAGTAAAATTCTCTCACAACTGACAACTGTACAGATGCAGGGTAACGAGAACGTTCCGGATTACGTTAACAGGGCTCGAACACTTCGTAACCAATTGGAAAAGTGCGGCGGATACTTCCGAAAGGACATGTTTATAACAGTCCTTGCCGGTCTTGGAGCAGAATGGCGGCAGTGTCGTTCCCTTCTTCGTCTTCAACCAATTTTTTCGGAAGCAGCAAGATCTTGACCTGCAAACAGCACGTAACAAAAAGGGAGCAGTTAACATAAGTTTTTATTCAACGCCTGCAAAACGGAGCAGCAAATTCTTCTGTCACTACTGCAAAAGGGATGGACACAGTATAAAGTTTTGCAACAAGCTTCAAGATGATAGAAAAAGAGGAGTGCAGCAGTAGTCGCAGCAGTCCAGGCAACCCGTGAAGCAGAATCCACCGAGAACAACTCCTGCAACATCAGGAAAACAAGTTTTTTGCTGTGTTACGACAGTTGATGCAACCGAGTCGGACTTCGCCGATGATGACGACGAAAACTTCAACAAACAACCTGAGCATATGGTTTTACTTCAAGTATATGCTAACCTTGCTCGGGTTATTGCAGGACCAAACACTTGGTATCTTGATAGTTGCTGTGGACAACACATGTGCTCTGCCGAGACGCTCTTCATTACTCATCAACGTCCGCTTCGTCGTCCAGTACCTGTCACAATCGCAAATGGACAAAAGACAATGGCAAAGTCAATTGGGAGCATCATGTTGGATTCCGTGGACACAGGTTATTCCTTACACGTTACAAATGTCCTGATCATCGAGGGACTTGGCTTTAATCTTCTTTCAACAGCTCAACTCCTACGACATAAAATCCGGACACAAGGAAACTGTGAGACAATGGACCAAGAACTTAATCATTATGATTCATATACTTACATCGGGAGAGCCGCCACTCAGTATGGGGTCTCCGTTCTTCAATTTGAGTCACAAGGGACTACTGGATCTTCTGAGAGAGTGTTATCTCTTGGACCTTGGCAACATCCAGAAGAAAGTGACTTCCAAAACGTTGACATCGACTTTCGAGCAACTTCAGTTCCAACAGGATCTCGTACAGCAGCCGCGGTTATCACGACTTTTGATTCCTGGCCAACAAACACAGCAGAAGAAGACACATCAGCATGGAGTAACTATTACGACACTTTACAACAACTTGAAAATAAACCTACAGGACCTTGGGGACCCAGCAGCAGCAGTGAAGCAGAGGAAGCAGAGCAGCAGAGTAGCGGTGAAGTAGAAACAGGGATTCTTGTTGGTCAACTTGCAGAAGACACACAAGAACCAGGCATTGAGGAAGGGGAGTTAATTCTTCAACCGGAAGAAATACTCGAAGTGGAAGTAACAACGACCAAGTTACCTTTAAATCGCTTCGTTCCTGGCGAACTCGACGAATCCCCAGCAGTTTCTCCTTTCATCGTTTCTTCTTTTTATACTAACGCCAATTTTTATCTGCGATCAACAGGACACAAAGCAACGGAAGACATTTGGCATCCAAGGTTAGGACATCCTTCACCGGGGATTCTTAATCATCCAATCCGAGCTTCAGTTCTTGACAATAATAGTTTGCTCTTACCGGATGGAACGGAGATGAAGCCGTCTTCGCGACCAGCAGTCTGCACAACATGCGCAACTGCAAATCTTCCGCACGAACCTTTCCAAGTCATTTTTCAGGTTCAACGCGCTACAAACTTATGCAGAAAGCCTACAACAATATACTCAACTTACCGGAAGCTGGACCGAAGGGGGAGCTGTATATGATTTCGTTTATCGAAGCTTCTACTCGATACGTTTGGAGTGTCAACATACCAGCTCGACACATGGCTCACTCCATTTTCGTAGCGTGGCTCGCGGTGGCTGAAAGAGAATCAGAAAGAAAATGCAAGAATTTCAGAGTGACGGTGTAGGGGAATATATGAACACCACTTTCACCGATTACCTGCAAACCCTCGGAATCAAGCGTAGGTTGTCCCTGCCACATCAACACCAACAGATGCAGAAAGGATGAACAGAAAACTGTTCGCCAAGCTTTAACAAGTCCTTACAGAGAAAAATGGCGCGAAGCCATGGACAGAGAGCTAGCAGCTTTGAAGAAGCGTGGCACCTGGGATCTTATCCCACTAAAGGAAGCAAAGGGGAGTAAAATTCTTACCGGAAAATGGGTCTTCCGCGTCAAGACAAACGCTGATGGCTCTTTCGAAAAGTTCAAGGCGCAATGGGTCGTCCGCGGCTTCGAGCAAACTTTCGGGCTTGACTACGAACTTACCTTTGCTCCCGTTGGCCGACACACTAGTGTCGGAATTCTTCTCTGCATCGCGGCCTACCAAAAATTCCGTCTTCGTCAAATCGACGTTGCCAACGCTTTTCTCTATGCGCCTGTCAACGCACTAATCCTGGTCGAATATCCACATTCTTACGAAAATAATCCTCTCAGCGTGTGCCCTCTCAGAAAATCTCTCTACGAAATAAAACAGGCACCACGACTTTGGCAGCACTATCTACACCGTTAACTGTTAACTACTGGATTTTGTCAACTTCCACACGACCAAGGAATGTACCTCCTTACCAACGGTACCGACTACATTTTACTCGTCGCCTATGTCGACGATTTACTTTACATCAGCACTACGGATTCTCTCGCTACTATCTTCGAACAAAAACTTCAACAGAGCTTACAGATTACTATCACTCCTACAGTCACACAGTTTCTCGGACTGAACATCCACTGAACAGCAGCTGCTATTCATCTAACAGCTTCCAAGTATGCAGCTATGCTAGCCGCACGCTATAATCTCACGGCTTCAACCATCACTACTCCTTACCGATCTTTACCGAACAACCATCAACCGGATTCCACTCTACTCGATAACGCGGAACTACAAATTGATCCGCAACAACTGGGTTGCCTTCTATTCGCAGCTGTTACGTGTCGACCGGATCTCGCCTACGCCGCTAGCCAGCTCGCGCAATTTCTGCGTCGACCTGAGGGGAAGAATCGGTTAGATCTTCTTCGCGCTCTTCAATATTTCATTTCGACACCTGAAGTCGGACTTACCTATCAAGCTACTACTTCAAAAACCTTATATCTTACTGGATATGTCGATCTTGATCATGCAGCAGATACTAGTAATCGACGATCGCGAACCGGATTCATCTATCGCCTCGAGCCTATTGTTACTATCTCGTGGAATTCTACTAAGCAAGAGCTAGTAGCTCTTTCATCTGCTGAAGCTGAGATTATAGCTGCCTGCACAGCTACTCGCGAAGGTCTCTATCTGCAAGAACTATTGGAGGAGGCGAAATTGACGACAAGTACACAGTTCACCCTGTAGTGCGACAATCAAAGTGCAATCAGAATTGCACATCAACCTGGTTTCGCCAACAGGACGAAACATATTTCGCTACGTTACTTTTTTGTCAAAGATGAAGTCAAGAAGGGGAGAAGGAGATTAGTCTTCTGTTCAACTAATGAAATGGCTGCAGATTTTCTCACCAAGAAGCTGACACGTCAGAAGTTCCAATACTGCAATGAGCTCTGCGCGATTATCAAGAAGTGATACTATCGGACTTCTGGAAATGAAGGGGAGTGTTGTGATAAAGTCGTACTTAAGCGTTTCTGTAAGTAGCTCCGATAGATGTTGTCGAGTTACACTGTAGATAACATCCGTAAAATGACCTCAGCAAATAGCGCTCGTCTGGATGATTACGTCAGCAAGCCTTTTCAGTCACGCGAACAGTTGCGCTCTTTTCAGTAGTGGTTAGAGCAAATATCGCAAATAGCTTGAACAGGTACATCACCGAATAGGTACTTCTAGTAGATATAAAAGTAGTTTGTACAACTTTATTTGTCAACTTGTTCTTCAGTCAATTCTGGTCAACACTTCACAAGTTCTAAGACTTCCGCTGTCTTACTAGTCTAACATTCCAGCAAAGATCCTTGATTAAGTCTTGAAGTATCGCAAGGCTGTAACACCAGAATCAGTATTACAGCCTTGTGATACTTCAAGACAAGGATCTTTGCTGGAATGGTAGACTTGTAAGACAACGGAAGTCTTAGAACTTGTAAGTGTTGACCAAAATTTACTCAAGAGCAAGTTAATAATTGAAGTCATACAAGCTACTCATATATCTGCTAGAAGTACCTGTTCGGTAATGTACCTGTTCAAAACTATTTGCGCTATGCGCTCTAATCGCTACTGAAAGGAGCGCGACTATTCGTGTGACTGAATCGGTCTGCTGACGTAACCATCTAGACGAGCGCTATTTCCTGACGTCATTCTACGGATGCTAAGTACAGTGTAACTCGACAGCATCTATCGGAGCTACTTACAGAAATGCTTGGTTTCGACTTTATCACAACACTCCCCTTCATTTCTGGAAGTTCGATAGTGTCACTTCTTGATAATTCCGCAGAGTTCGTTGCAGTACTAGAACTTCTGACGTGTCAGCTTTGTGGTGAGGAAATCTGCAGCCATTTCATTAGTTGAGCAGTAGACCAATCACATTCTCCCCTTCTCGACTTCATCTTTGACGAAAAAAGATCGTAGCAAAATGTGTTTCGTCCTGTTGGCGAAACCAGGTTGATGCAAAATTCTGATCGCACTTTGGTTGTCGCACTGCAAGGTGAACTGTGTACTTGTCGTCAATTTTGCTTCCTCCAGTAGCTCTTGTAGATAGAGACCTTCGCGAGTAGCTGTGTAAGAAGCTATGAACTCTGCTTCAGTAGATGATACAGCTACGAGCTCTTGTTTTGTAGAATTCCACGAGATAGTGCCAATAGGTTCGAGACGGTAGATAAAGCTAATGCGAGATCGACAATTAGAGGTATCTGCTGTATGGTCAACATCGACATACCCGTTGAGATATAGAGATTTTTGTAGTTGTGACTTGATAGGTAAGTCCAACTTCAGGTGTTGAAATGAAATACTGAAGAGCGCGAAGAAGATCTAGCCGATTCTCCCCCTCAGGTCGACGCAGAAATTGCGCGAGCTGGCTAGCAGCATAGGCAAGATCTGGACAAATTGAAGACAACCCAGCTGCTGCTAATATAGATATAGTTAAGTGTTGTTGAGTGGAGTTGTATCGGGTTTGTGGTCAGTAGGTAAAGATTGGTAAGGTGTGGTTACAGTTGAAGGTGTGAGATTATAGCGTGCGGCTAGTGTAGCTGCATACTTGGAAGCTGTGAGATGAATAGCAGCTGCTGTTCGGTGAATGTTAAGGCCGAGAAACTGTGTGACTGTAGGTGTGATCGTGATCTGTAGTTGTTGTTGAAGTTTTTGCTCGAAGACAGTAGCGAGGGAATTGGTGGTGCTGATGTAGAGTAAGTCGTCGACATAGGCGACGAGTAGGATGTAGTCAAGACCGTCAGTAAGTAGATATATTCCTTGGTGATGCGGTAACTGGTGAAACCCGGCAGATAACAACTGATGGTGTAGATACTGCTGCCATTGTCGTGGAGCCTGTTTAATGCTGTAGAGAGACTTGCCGAGACGGCAGACGATGAGAGGGTTAGTTTCGTAAGAATGCGGGTACTCAACCATAATTAGTGCGTCGACACGTGCATAGAGAAATACATTGGCGACGTCGATTTGGCGAAGCCTGAAGTTCCGGAGGCCGCGATACAAAGGAGGATGCGGACAATAGTGTGTCTGCCGACGGGAGCGAAGGTTAACTCGTAGTCGAGTCCAAAAGTCTGCTTGAAGCCGTGGACAACCCATAGCGCCTTGAGTTTTTCAAAGGAACCATCGGCGTTTGTCTTCACACGAAAAACCCATTTTCCAGTAAGAACTTTACTCCCCTTCGTTTCCTTCAGCGGGATTAGATCCCAGGTACCTCTCTTTTCCAAAGCTGCTAACTCCCGGTCCATGACTTATCGCCATTTTTCCCTGTGTTAACTTGTCAAAGCTCGGCGAACTGTTTTCGGCTCCAGAATCTTACTGTTGTTTGACTGTACTGCGATTGCGAGTTCCAATACCTGTAATCCAGTTTCTGTAAAATGAGGATGATTTGAGTTGACACCGGAGAAGTTGTGTTCTGACCCCTGTTCCCCCCCAACTTCTTCAGGTGTTACATGGATAGCTGCTTCGGAGACAATGGGCATTGGCTGCAGCTGACGATCACATTCGTAATCAAGAACAACATCGCCGAAATCTTCCGAGTCTACTTCGCTGAGCGGGATAAACTCGGCAGTTCCAGCTGACATGGTTGGCACGGGGATGTCTGTGGCAGCTTCGGAAGACTCGGCGGCAGATTCATCCTCTACATCTGCTTTGGCGTCATCGGTAGCGAAATCACGCGAGCCTTCAAACAGCCTGGCGGGATTGGCAGCTGCTGCCTGGTGAGGATGAAAAACAAGTAAGTTGAGTCGTTCGTAGAAAAGACAATCGCGTGCCGGTACGATTTGACTCGTGCGAAAATCCATAATTTTCCATGCGTAAAACTGCTTCTCGATGCCAAGATGAATTCCCCACTTACTGTAGCCCATTCCGAAAATTCCCTTGTGCTGCATTTGGAGGTGGGTATTGGATGATACACCCAAAAACTCTTAAATGTTTTGTGTTGCCCACTGTTTTGGTCCACTGCAGGTGTGGCGAAGAAAATTGTGGAAGAGAAGTTGTCGACGGCAAGTTGTACGGAAAAACTACATGGTCCAAAGCGTAAGTAAAAAAATGCGGTGGTAGTGCTGCCTGAGTCAGCAAGACTCGCATATTTTCTTGTAACGTCCTGTTCATCCGCTCCGCTAATCCCATCTGTTGGTGTTGATGTGGCAGAGACCCTCCACGCTTGATGCCTAGGGTTTGAAGATGCTCAGTGAAAGTTGTGTTCGTATACTCTCCTGCACCGTCACTCTGAAATTCTTGAAGCTTTTCCTTCGATTCTCTCTCAGCCACCACGAGCCACGCAACGAAGATAGAGTGAGCCATATGACGAGCCGGAATGTTTGCCGTCCAAACATATCGAGTAGAAGCCTCAATAAAGGAGATCATATAAAGCTCCCCCTTTGTACTTGCTTCAGGTAAGTTGAGGATGTCGCCATAGACTTTCTGCATAAGTGTATATCGAGTTGATCCTGGAAAATGGCTGGGAAAAGGTTAGTGAGGAAGATTAGCAGCCGTGCACGTTGTGCAGACTGCTGAGCGTGAAGATGGCTTCATCTCAGTTCCATCCGGTAAGAGTAAGCTTCTTCTTTTCAAGAACGGAAGCCCGTATAGAATGATTAAGAATGCTCGGAGACGGATGACCTAACCGTTGATGCCATATATCCTCTATTGCTTTGTAACCTGCTGTTCGCAAATAAAAATCGGCGTTAGTATAAAAAAGAAGGAATGACAAAAGGAGAAATCGCTCGTGATTCATCGAGTTGGCCAGGAATGAATCGGGTAAGAGGTAACTTAGTCGTATTAACTGCCACGTCGAGAACTTCTTCTAGTTGCAGAACAAACTCTCCTTCTTCGATATCTATTTCTGTTATGTTTGCTCTAGGTTGACCGATGAGAACCCTTGTTTCTGCTTCACTGCTGCTCTGCTGCTCGGCTTCTTCTGCTTCACTGCTGCTGCTGCTGGGTCCCCAAGGTACTTCAGGTTTGTTGTTGAGTTGTGTTAAAGTGTCATACAGTGACAGAAACAATTGTCCAGACGTTTTGCATCAATTAGGGTTTTTGGGTTTTTTCGACCACTGTACATTAAGTCTTAATGTTTAATGGTGGTACGCTTTGGGAGGGGTACATAGTGGATGTGTTCATAATGCTCAAATCCATAATAGTACATTGGATCTAACTTAGTGCCAAAAGATATACAGAGAGTATATCCGGACAATTATTTCCCAGGATAAAGAACAAACTTCTGAGCAGCGTTTCTAGTACCTAGTCCACCAACACTTTGCCTTGATCACCACCCGCACCCTCCTAGGCATGTTATCTACGACGTTAGTGTAAACATTTACAGGGATCTTCTCGCACTCTTCCTGGACCCGCCCTTTTGCATGAAGGGGTGAGCACTAGGAAAATCGCGAAGTATTTGAGCGTATGCAAGAGTATTGTGCACGATTTCATATTGAATGTTATCTCTAAGACTACCTACGCTGAGGTGTGGCCAAAGATGCCATAAGCCGATTACTCCCATCTGATCATGGATCGTCTTTGTCGTACCGTTGTAGGGTAAAATTATGAGAAGAGTGGCGAAAACTAGCGTGTTCGCCGCAAAACTTAGGGTAACATAGGACGGTCGACTGTGCACCCTTTCACTAATAGAATCACGTTAAATTCTACGGGTCTCATCACGGTGCAGCAGTCAAAGAAGCCCCGACTAGTGGGGAAGAGTATCCGGGTTGAGGTCTGGTGAGGAAGAGGGTCACTCCAGTGCTACAAACTCATGCTCTCCAAGTCATTCCAAGCCTAGGTGAGACACATGGCTTAGAATGGCTTAGAGACCATGAGTATATTGCTATGGAGTGACCATTTTCCTCACCAGACCTCAACCCGGATATTCTTTCTCAACCCTCGCGACAAATCCTAGCGTGATTCTATTAGTGCAAGGGTGCAAAGTCGACCGTGCTATGTTACCCTAAGTTTCGTGGCAGATACGCTATTTTTTGCCACTCTGACGAAGAGGATCCATGATAAGACGGGATCAATTGACTTATGGCATATTTGGCCACACCTCAGCGTGGCTAGTCTCAGAGATAACATTCAATCAGAAATCGTTCACAATACTCTTGCATACACTCAAATCCTTCGCAATTTTTCTAGTTCTCACCCCCATATGCAAAAGTATGGGTCCAGGAAGAGTGCGAAAAGATGGGTGCAGAGGTTTGCACTAGTCTCGTAGATAACATGCCTAGGAGGGTGCGGGTGGTGATCAAGGCCAGGTGTTGGTGGACTAGGTACTAGAAACGTTGCTCGGAAGGTTACTCTTTGTCTTGGGAAACAATTTTCCGGATGTACTCTCTGCATATCTTTTGGCACTAAGTTAGATACAGTGTACTATTATGGCTTTTAGCACTGTGAAAACATCCACTATGTGCCCCTCCCAAAGCGTACCACCATTAAACATTAAAAGTTAATGTACAGTGGTCGGAAAGGCAAAAAACCCTAATTAATGCAAAACATCCGGACAAATATTTCCGTCACTGTAGTAGTTCCACCACGCTGATGTACTGTATCTTCTTCTACTATGTACAGCCGTTATAACTAAAGCGACTGTACGAGATCCCATTGGAACTGCAGTTGCACAGAAGTCTATGTCAACCTTTTGATAATCTGTTTCTTCAGGATGTTGCCAAGGCCCAAGAGATAACACTCTGTCAGAATCTCGAGAAGTGCCTTGCGATTCGAATTGAAGAGCGGAAACGCCATACTGAGTGACAGCTCTCCTGATGTAAGTCTTGGTATCGTTGTGATAAAGTTCGTGGCCCATTGTCTCACAATTGCCTTGTGTCCTGACTTTATGTCGTAGGAGTCGAGCTGTTGAAAGAAGATTGAAACCAAGTCCAGGAATGATGAGGACTTTCGTAACGTGTAAGGAAAAACCAATGTCAATAGAATCTAGCATGATGTTGCTGATATAACTTGCCATGATTGTTTGTCCGTTTGAAACTGTAACAGGTACTGGACGTCGAAGAGGACGCTGATGAGTGATGAAGAGCATCTCGGCAGAGCACATGTGTTGACCACAACAACTGTCGAGATACCAAGTGTTGGGTCCTGCAATAACCCGAGCGAGATTAGTCTAAGCCTGAGGTAAGATCATATTCTCAGGTTGTTCGATGGAACTTCCTTCTTCCTCATCGTCGAAATCTGAATATGTTGCATGAATTGTAGTAACACAAGTGAAGACTTGTTTTCCGGATGTGGCAGGAGTTGTTGTTGGTGGATATTGCTTCACATGTTGCTTGAACTGCTGCGACTGCTGCTGCGTGCCTTGTTTCTTATCAGCTTGAAGCTTGTTGCAATATTTGATGCTGTGTCCATCCTTTTTGCAGTAGTAATAAAAGAACTTGTTGATGCATTTTGCAAGCGTTGAATAGAAATTGATATTAACTGCTCCCATTTTGTTGCGTGCTGTTTCCAGATCAAGATCCTACTACTCTGCTTGAAGAATCAAACAAATTCCGGCTTCAGAAAGATTTGGTTGAATGCGAAGAAGAGATCGACATTGTCGTCCAAGACCGGCAAGAAGAACCGTTACAAACATGTCCTTTGGGAAGTATCCGTCGCATTTTTCAAGTTGGTTGCAAAAGTGTGCGAGCCCTAATGATATAATCCGACACATTCTCGTTGCTCTGCATCTGTATAGTTGTCAGTTGTGAGAGAATCTTACTCACTAAAATGGTGTCCTATGCCATATATAGCCCCTTCAAATGCTTCCATGCAGATTCGGCTGGAGTCAGGCTGGTTTGAAGGGAGCATATATCGAGCTGCTCTTTCAGCGAAAGATTGCGAATAAGAACTGCATAAGCACCGAGTGAAGCATGAAGAAAACTTTGCTACACCACTTGTGTTCCCATAACAGGATACGAAAAATTGCCGCTGAAGAAGGGCCATAATCCAGCGGATTTTGCGAGGAGCTTGAACTCAAAACTCCAGGAGTAGAAGTCAGCGCCATTAATAGGTATTTTTGTCTTGATCTGCGTATTGCTTAAAATTTTTGGAGCCTGAAAGACAAGTCCAAAAGAAATTTGCTGCAGCGGAAACTGTTGTTGCTATTGCTGTTGTTGTTGCTGCGGATCCTGCTGTTGTTGCTGAAACTGTTGTTGTGCTTGTTGCTATTGCTGAAGAAATTGGAACTGCTATTTTTGAGTAGGTGTAATCGCAAAGGAAGACTTGGAGCTTGGAGCGGCTGCATCTCTTGCATAACTCGAACCATCAATACTCATACCATTGAAGGCTGCTGTTACTGATGCTGCTGCTTGTTGCTATGATGTTGCAGGTGCAGAGGACAAAGTCCTTGATAGAATACTAGAATGACTAGAAACAAGAGAGATATAGGGTTGGGTTGTACTCTCTAAGAACATATACCAATTCTAACCTATAACTTCTACATGCAGAATGTATGCATAAGTTGACACACCCCCTAGGCTAGATAAGGGGTAGTGCTGAGTAAGAAGAACACAACTCAGGGTGGCACTATTAGTCCAACCTCTGAGACAGGGGTCTGAAGACCAGTCAACAAGAGTACAAACAACACAAGAGCAAACCAGGGCGGCACTACTAGTCCGGCCACTGGAAGAGGAGCCACAAGGCCAGTCTGAAAGATATATATAAAGAGGAGTACACAATCAATGTCCTAGCAACTAAAAGTCTACAGGAACTAGACCAAGCTGCAAGCAGTGCCGCTGATGATCTTTAGGCGCAAGCGCCTTAGAAAAGATATCAGCTCTATTGGCACTGGAGGCCAAGTGTACTACGTGGGCCAGGCGGCGACGCTATAGCTCACGCAGGAGGAAGTACCGCAGCTAGATGTGCTTCGCTCTACCCTCAAGTCGAGGCTCCTAACACCGGAGGATCATGGCCCTGTTGTTAGCGTACAGGACCGGGTCAGAGCTAGGCAGCTCACCTAAGTCGGTGAGCAATACGGTCAGCCAGCGGAGCTCCTGTGCCGCCATGGCACCGGCGTAGATCTCAGCTAGACTGGGAAACAGACGAGGAGCGAGTAGACCTCCACGAGATGGCACCCGAACCAAGGCTAAAGCAGTAGCCCTGGAGGACCAGAGGGTCTCAGCATCGTCTGCCCAAGAAGCGTCTGTGTGCCCAGTAAGGACCACCGGCCTGCGTCCTCCTAGTAGTAGCCCCATGCCTGATGTACTCGCTAGATAACGCAAAACCCTCTTAGCGGCCGACCAGCTCTGTGGTCGGTGTCTGCCTGTGGCCACAAAGCAAGCCAGGATGATGAGAGGGTATGCGAGATCTAGACGAGTGCAAGTCATCAGGTATAGGAGGCAACCCACCAGCTCGGCGTAAGGACCACTTGGCTCTACTGACTCCTCAGAAACAGGAGTCGAGAGCGTGTGGTCTACTAGCAGAGGTGTGGGCTGTGCGGAGGAGAACTGAAGACCGAACCTCTGAAGGACCTGGCGCACCAAGTGTGACTGCGTGAGAGTGATGGTGTGCGCTGCTCTGTCCTTGGAGATCTATAGGACAAGGTAGCTATGAAACTCTCCTAGGTCAGTGCAGGTGTGTCTACTCAGCAGCTCGGCCTTCACGGAGGCCAGTGCGTCTTTGTCTGCAGTAGTGAAGATCAGGTTATCTACGTAGACAAGGATGTAGAACGGAGTCTAGCCAGCACGAACGAAGAGCGAAGGGTCCGCAGGGGACGGAAAGAATTGCAGGTCAGCTAGCGTAGCACGCAGCGTGTCGTGCCTTTCATGTGGCACCTATCGCTTGCCGTAGACCGAGCGTCAAAGGAGCCACTGGGTCTCAGGAGGGAAGGTACCGGCGAAGCCCTACGCTCGGCGTAGGTAGACCAGCTCATGTAGGCTGCCCCGAAGAAAAGCAGTGGAGTAGTCTAGGGAGTGGAGCTCGTAGTCACGCTATGCTGCTACGTGTAGTAGCGTCAAAAAAGTTGTCATCTTCGGGGTCGAGGCGAAGGTCTGAAAGAAGTCCACCCCCTCTCGCTGACTAAAGCCTTTAGCCACGTAGCGCGCCTTGAAGACAGGCGGCTCTCCAGAGGGGCGCTTCACCTTGAAGAGCCATCGGCCGTCGACTACGTTCACCCCAGGTGGGGGAACTGCGTCGATGTAGTTGCCGGTGGATCTCCAAGATGCCATCTCCTGCTCCATGGCAGCTACTGTATCCACTGAGAGGCCCTGGGTCCCGAGGTCGCCTCAGCATAAGTGCGAGGGGTCGGGATGTCAAAGGCGTCTGGGTCACCCTCAGTTACTAGCAGCATAGAGCAGAGATGGGGAGCAGCCTTGGACAAGAAAGCAAGCTCGTACTGCCTTTCCTCTAGAACGTCACTGCCAAGGGCGGGAGCACCCCTGACGGACGGAGGACAGACAAGGTCAGAGACCAGAGTGGTGGCGTAGTCAAGGCGGTGGGTAGAGGCAAAGTCAGCGACAACAGCGACAAGAGCGTTAAGACTCGAGAGAGGAACAGACGGAAGCGAAGGCAGGAGGGGAGGACGAGACGCGTGGGAACGAAGCAACATAGGGTGAGAACGCTGAATAGGGGAGACAGGACGAGCACGAGCACGTGAGACGGAGGCGTTGGGTCAGGAGACAGAGGAGGAGTAACAGGAGGGAACGAGGTGGAAACAAGCCGGGGACGAGTCCGGCGGAGGAAACACAGGACCGTAGACAGGAAGGGGAGGAGGTGGCGGGGGAGGCGCAGGCAAGCGGTTAGGGGAGGGATGGCCGAGCAGGCGAAGGGCGGACACCGGCGGCGACTGCTGTTGCTGCTGCTGCTGCTGCTGCTTGACGCCGACACGTGGACCGCCAGCTACACCGCGGCTACCTCAAGAACTCTCCACTCCAGCTCCCCCAAAACGTGTTAGAATTAAGGACAGAGTCTAGGTGAACTTAGGAGCTAGAATTACTCAAAATATAAATCCGAAATTCTGGACAGAAAAGTCGTCTTCACAAGAAACGACGTCGACAAAACACTAGCCGTTGGAATGTCGCGAAACTTGGATATGTTGTAGCTCTTGATCTCAGCTACCGTTCCCAATTTGAATCACGTTGATTGATGAAGTATTCGCGACGCTATGGCTTTCGACGCACTAGGGGGTAAGCTGTAGGAGGAGAACTTAACTCAATCTCAAGAGTTCAATCAAAGTTCAAGAATCTCACAAGGAATTAGAAGGAGCAAGAGAAAGGTTGGGATAGGAAGAGAAGGATGAGAGGGAAGGTCCCAAGAGAGTCCCCAACCAAGGAAACCCCATAAGCACAAAGATTCCCTCCCTATAGGAACCTCAACTTTGACCTTTGTCCCTTCCCAACCAATCCATCCAAGTTGGCCACCCTTGCCAACCTAGCTTGGTTGTTCCCAACCAATTTGCAGCTGTTACAGTAGAGTGACAAGTTTCCCCAACCCCAAAGGTCCCAACTCCATATAAAGTCACCCCACAACTTCACTTTGTAACCGCCGCAATTGTAACGCAAGCTCATGAACTTTGAATCTTCATAGCTTTCGCGTTCTTGCTCCGATTGAAGCGATTCTTGTTGCGTCGGAAAGATCTTCTCAAGATCTATCATCACAAATACCTGCTCAGACAGAATAACACAAAACACATTCCCAAACTCCAGAACACACCACACACAAATTCTTTCACACACAGTCAAACCATACATACGAATTGAAACAAGAGATGAGAGGCAGACAGAATGTGATAGCATATGATGACATCACACAACAATCTCCCCCTCTGGCTGCCAACCATCATCGACCATACCACATCTCAAGCATGCATACTCAATGCACACTCATCCCAGCAAGCTTCATGCCCTTCCAATGATCCGCCTCCGCCAGACGCTTAGTGAAAATATCTGCTGCCTGCTGATGGGTCTTCACTATCTCCAGCCGCACCTCCTTATCAAGGATTCTCCTCACCCAATGCCACTTAGGCCTTATGTGTTTTGTCAGCCCATGCAGACAAGCATTCTTGGCCAGCTTCACTGCAGACTCATTGTCACAGAACACAAACTGTCGGCTCTCTCCTGACCAACTCCAACTCCTCCAACAAACGCCTCAGCCATACCACTTCCTTGGCCCCATGGTGTAAGGCCATGTACTCAGTCTCACATGAAGACAATCCCACCTCATTCTGCTTCTTGCTGCGCCAGCTCACAGCACCACCTCCCAGCAAGCACACATAACCCCCAATGCTGGTGCCATCCGCTTTCACTGAGTTGAAGCTAGCGTCAGTATAGCAACTCAAGAGCATCTCACCACTCTTCACATCTGCAGCACCTCTCTGCAACCGCTGCCTCACTCCACTGTACTCCAATCCCACTGATGCCGTAGCACTCACATAGCGGACCAACCTCTTGGCCGCTTCCAGCTGCTCATGACTAGGACGTGAAACCACGCTAGCCAGTCGTGATGTAGCAAATGCAATGTCAGGCCGTGT
>BQMB01000252.1:0-220955 GCA_027943415.1 Closterium sp. NIES-67
GGCGACGGAGGTCGGCGAGCCACGCCTCGAACTCGAGAGGCTGGCCTTCAGCGTCGAAGCGAAGCTCCGCTGCCATCAGGGGCAGTGCAGGACGGGACAGTATGGTGCAGTGAGGTGCAGTGCAAAGCAGAGCAGTGCAGGGCGGTGCAGTGCGGGGCAGGGCAGTGCGGTGCGGGGCGGTGCAGGCCGGTGCAGTGCGGTGCAGGGCAGTGCAGTGCGGAGCAGGACGGTGCAGGGAGGGGGGGGGGGGAGAACCGTACCAGTGAGGATGAAGGGGCCGGGGCAAGGATGAGCGCAGGGGCCAGGCCGGTGCAGCGGGGCCCGGCAAACGCGGCGAGGCCGGGCAGGGCACAACGGGGCCGGGCAGGTGCGACGAGGCCGGGCAGGGCGCAACGGGGCCGGGCGGGTGCGACGGGGCCGGGCCGGTGCGACAGGGGCCGGGCGGGCGCGACGGGGCCGGGCGGGTGCTACGGGGCCGGGCGGGTGCTACGGGGCCGGGCGGGTGCGACGGCTCCGAGCCGGTGCGACGGGGCCGGGCGGGCGCGACGGGGCCGGACGGGTGCGACGGGGCCGGGCGGCGGCAACGGGGCCGGGCAGGGTGCGACGGGGCCGGGCGGGTGCGACGGGGCCGGGCAGGTGCGACGGGGCCAGGCGGGTGCGACGGGGCCGGGCGGGCGCGACGGGGCCGGACGGGTGCGACGGGGCCGGACGGGTGCGACGGAGCCGTGCGGGCGCGACGGGGCCGGACGGGTGCGACGGGGCCAGGCGGCGGCGACGGGGCCGGGCAGGGTGCGACGGGGCCGGGCTGGTGCGACGAGGCCGGGCAGGCGCGACGGGGCCGGGCGGGCGCGATGGGGCCGGGCAGGGGGCCAACGGGGCCTGCAGGCGTGGCGGGGCCCAGGAGGGGCGCTACGGGGCCCAGGAGGGGCGCTACAGGGCGAGGGGCGTAGCGGGGCCCTGGAGGGTCGCGACGGGGCTAGGGGGTCACGACGGGGCCCAGGAGGGGCGCGGCAGGGCTAGGGGCACGACGGGGCCCAGGGGGGTCGCGACGGGGCTAGGGGGTCGCGACGGGGCCCAGGAGGGGCGCGGCAGGGCTAGGGGCACGACGGGGCCCAGGGGGGTCGCGACGGGGCTAGGGGGTCGCAACGGGGCCCAGGAGGGGCGCGGCAGGGCTAGGGGCACGACGTGGCCCAGGGGGGTCGCGACGGGGCTAGGGGGTCGCGACGGGGCCCAGGAGGGGCGCGGCAGGGCCTAGCTAGAGGACGAGCGGAAGCGGTAGGTGGGGGATCCTAACCTACGCGTGATACCATATCAGAATGAGAGAAGTGAATGATGAGTAGTGGGAGAGTACAGATAGATATACCCTCTAAGAGGTGACCCTATACAGTCTATGCAAAGATAACTAATACACATGTTTGACACATATATACTGTAGATATATATAGGACGGCACAAAGTCAAGGTCCTAGCAAGTGAGAGGCTACAGGAACTAGACCGAGCTGTACACAGTGCCGCTGATGATCTTTAGGTGCAAGCGCCTTCGTAAAGATATCAGCTGTGTTGGCACCAGAGGCCAAGTGAACTACGCGGGCCTAGCAGCGCTGCTGTAGCTCGCGCAGAAGGAAGTACCGCAGCTGGATGTGCTTCGCTCTGCCCTCATGTTGAGGCTCCTGACACAGGAGTATCATGGCCCTGTTGTCAGCGTACAGGACTGGGGCAGAGCTAGGCCGCTCACCTAAGTCAGTGAGCAAGAAGGTCAGCCAGCGGAGCTCCTGTGCCGCAATGGCACCAGCGTAGATCTCAGCCTCACAGCTCGACTGAGCCACAGACGACGAGCGAGTGGATCTCCAAGAGATAGCACCCGAACCAAGGCTAAAACAGTAGCCCTGCGACGACCTGAGCGCCTCAGAGTCGTCTGCCCAAGAAGCGTCTGTGTGCCCAGTGAGGACCACTGGCCTGCGTCCTCCTAACACTAACCCCATGCCTGATGTACTTGCTAGATATCGCAAAATCCTCTTAGCGGCCGACCAGTGCTGTGGTCGGTGTCTGCCAGTGGCCACAAAGCGAGCCAGGATGCTGAGAGGGTATGCGAGATCTGGGCGAGTGCAGGTCATCAGGTACATGAGGCAACCCACCAGCTCTGCGTAGGGGCCGCTGGGCTCTACTGGCTCCGCAGGAACATGAGCGGAAAGCCCGTGGTCTACAGGTAGAGGTGTGGGCTGTGCAGAGGAGAACTGAAGACCGAACCTCTGAAGGACCTGACGCACCAAGTGTGACTGGGTCAGAGTGATGGTGCGTGCTGCTCTGTCCCTAGAGATCTGCAGGCCAAGATAGCGACGCAACTCTCCAAGGTCAGTGCAGGTGTGTCTCTTCAGCAGCTCAGTCTTCACAGAGGCCAGTGCGTCCCTATCAGCAATAGCGAAGACCAGGTCGTCTACGTAGACAAGGCTGTAGAACGGAGTCTGGCCGGAACGCACAAACAGTGAAGGGTCAGCAGAGGACGGAAAGAACTGCAGGTCTGCTAACGTGGCACGTAGCGTGTCGTGCCACTCGCGGGGAGCCTGACGCAGGTCGTAGACCGGGCGCCTGAGAAGCCAGTGGGTCCCAGGAGGGAAGGTACCAGTGAAGCCCTGTGGTCGGCACAGGTAGACCTGCTTGTGTAGGCTGCCCTGAAGAAAGGCAGTAGAGAAGTCGAGGGAGTGAAGCTCGTAGTCGTGCTGTGCTGCTACGTGTAGCAGCGCCCGAAGAGTGGTCATCTTCGGTGTCGGGGCGAAGGTCTGGAAGAAGTCAACGCCCTCGCGCTGACTGAAACCTCTGGCCACGTAGCGCGCCTTGAAGACAGGCGGCTCTCCAGGGGGGCGCTTCACCTTGAAGAGCCACCGACCATCGACTACGTTCACCCCAGGCGGGGGAACTGCGTCGACGTAGGTGCCCGTGGACCTCCAAGATGCCATCTCCTGCTCCATGGCAGCTATCCACTGAGAGGCCCAAGGTCCCGAGGTGGCCTCAGCGTAGGTGCGAGGGGTCGGGATGTCGAAGGCGTCTGGGTCACCCTCAGGGACTAACAGCATGGAGCAGAGATGGGGAGCAGCCTCGGAAAGGAAAGCAAGCTCGTACTGCCTGTCCTCTAGGACGTCACTGCCAAGGGCAGGAGCACCCCCGACGGACGGAGGACGGGCAGGGTCAGAGACCAAAGCGGTAGCGTAGTCAAGGCGGCGGGTAGAGGCGAAGTCAGCGACAGCAGCGACAAGCGCGTCAAGGCGCGAGACAGGAACAGAAGGGTCAGTAACAAGCGAGGCAAGAACCCGAAGGAAAAGGGTTCGAGCAGCACGGAGGTAGTCAGAGAAAGGAGGAGGTGCAACAGCGAGGCACGAGGGAGGAGGGGACGGGAGGAGGGGAGGACGAGACGAGTGGGAACGGAGCAACATAGAGTGGGAGCGCATGACAGGAGAGACGGGACGAGCACGGGAGGGACGGCGAGCCCAAATGTGAGACGGAGGTGTAGGGTCAGGGGACAGCGGAGGAGACACAGGAGGGGAACGAGGAGGAAGACGGGCCGGAGACGAGTCTGGCGGCGGGGACACAGGACCGTAGACAGGAAGGTCAGCAGGCGGTGGGGGAGACACCGTCGCACGGTCCGGGGAGGGAAGGCCGAGCAGGCGGAGAGCGGAGATCAGCGGCGACTGTTGCTGCGGCGGCGACGACGGCTGGGCCGGAACCCTCGGAACAGGAGAGGCAGAACGACCGTCGGCAGAACACTCAACAGCAGCACCCCAAGAACCAACACCCCCAGAGCGAGAACCCCCTCCAACACCAGCGGCACCCCCAGACGCCGCAGGACGAACACCCTCCTCCACACCAGCACCCCCAGGGGCCAAGAGCGGCAGCGGCAGTGGCGGCGACGAGTGCGGCGGCAACGGCTGCGGCGGCGGCAACAGCGGCGACGGCTGCGGTGGCGACGGCGGCGGCAGCTGCAGCGGGGTCGGCGACTGCGACAGTGGGGGCAGAGGCACCGGGGAAGGGGGACGCGGCAAGGACAGACCGGGGGTACCACCAGAGTCAGCACACTCCTCAACGGGGACAACCGACGGGAGGGGAGTGACGTGAGAGACACCAGACGGGGCAGGACGAGGCGGGAGAGGGGCAGGGGCTACCAGGGGAGAGGGAGCAAGGAACAGGGGGGGGGCAACTGGGAGACCTCGGTGAGGGAAGCGGCGGTAGAAAGAGACCGACTTGTCAAAGGTAACGTCACGAGAGTGGAGGAAGCGGTGAGACGGCGGGTGATAGAAAAGCCAGTCAGACGATTCCAGGGGGAAACCGAGGAAGACACAGGGGACAGTGCGGGCACTGAGCTTGTCCGTGCCAGAGGCACGAACGTGAGCAAGGCAGCCCCAGACGTGGAACGCAGACGCGTCACCGTGGAACCCGGTCCAAAGGAGGGTCGGCGAAACCTGCGGCCGCTGGGAGCGTGGCCACAGGTTAAGCTGGTGAGCAGCGTAGCGAACAACGAACAGCCACAGAAAATGGGGGGCATCGGCATGGATCATGGAGGTACGGGCGACCTCCATGACCAAGCCGATGCGGCGCTCAGCAACCCCATTCTGCTGTGGCGAGTCTGGCAAGGTGTACGACTGGGTGATGCCCTCCGCACGACAGAACTGTCCAAGCCGACCAGAGGCGAACTCGCCGTCACGGTCGGAGTGGAGACACAACACGGTCGGACGGCGGCTGCTGCAGGAACGGCGGCTGCGGCGCGGGCTGCTCCTGCTACGGCTGGGGCTGCTGCTCCTGACCACCAACGCTAGTCCCCCCAGACGGACTACGCTCACGACCACCAACACCACTACCTGCGCCACCACCCCTACCACCCTGGCGACCACGGCCACCGCGGCGCGAGTGCTGCTGCGAGTGGACCATAGCAGCCGTCTCAGTGAGGGGGGTCGCCGTGGCGACCGCAGCCGAAACGTCAGTGAACGTGCACTGGGAGGGGGCAGAGCCGTGAAAGATATAGACCGCCGGCGCACCGCTCGACTGAGCGATAGTGCGCTGGCGAGTCTCGATCTCGGTGAGGGTGTCCACAAAGGCAGTGAGAGTGAGGTCAGCCGGGTGCAGGCTAAGGAAGTGATCGCGAGCACTAGCTAGGCGGTCCGGCAGGCGCATGGCGATAAAATAGAGGGTCATGCAGAATGGGGGGGGGAGAGTGGTGAGCTGGGCAGCAGTGCTGGCAGTGCGATAGCGAGTCTCTAGGGCACGCAAGTGAGTGGCAAAGTCTGCGACGGTAGGGAAAGCTGCAAGGTCTGGGAAAAGCATAGGGAAGAGCAGGCGACCAGCAGAAGCAGACGCGGGTGTGGAATAGCGGGCAATAACAGCGTCTAAGTAAGCTTTGGCCGTCTCAATAGTAGCAAAACGCGAGCGCTCAGAGACAGGGAGGGCGTGGCTAATGGCAACCTGAGCGACTGCATCGCGGGAGTCCCAGACCGCACGGGCAAGCGCAGCAGTAGAGAAGGTCTCACGGTCATCAGAGGAGGGATCAGTAGGGAGGGGAGCAGGTGCGGGGGGGCGGGGGAGTAAGCCGTCGACATGGACAACCAAAGAGTGGCCATCCTGGCGCTGACCTGTAAGGTGGCGGCGGAGATCGGAGAGCCAGGCGGCGAAGTCAACCGCATGCCCCTCGGCGTCCAGTCGGAGCACGAAGTCCGCCATCGTGCAGGGTCAGCGGCACAGCTCCACAGGAACACAGCGACGCAGGAACACAGCGACAGCCCCCTCCAGCACGGCGGCCGCGAAGCGCCTCAGCACGGGCGAGTAGAGGAGATGGAGCCCGAGGCGGCACGGCAGGACGAGCCGGGGCGAAGGGGCCAGGCAGGTGCGCTGGGGCCAGGCAGGTGCTGGCGGGGCCAGGCAGGCGCGGCGGGGCCAGGCAGGCGCGGCGGGGCCAGGCAGGGTCGGCAGGGCCAGGAGGCACGGCAGGGCCAGGCAAGGCGCGACGGGCCAGGCAGGGGCGGCGGGGCCAGGAGGCGCGGCAGGGCCAGGCAGGCGCGGCGGGGCCAGGCAGACACGACGTGGCCAGGCAGGCGCGGCGGGGCCAGGCAGGGGCGGCGGGGCCAGGCAGGGGCGGCGGGGCCAGGAGGCGCGGCAGGGCCAGGCAGGCGCGACGGGGCCAGGTAGCGCGGTGGGGCCAGGATGGTGGATGCTAGGAGGCACGAGGGGCCCAGGAGGGGCGCGACGGGCTAGGAAGCGCTACAGGGGCCCAGGAGGGGCGCGACGGTCTAGGAGGCACACGGGGCCCAGGAGAGGTGCGACGGGGCCTAGGAGGCACGAGGGGCCCAGGAGGGGCACGACGGGCTAGGAGGCGCGGCAAGGGCCCAGGAGGGGCGCGACGGGCTAGGGGGCACGACAGGGGCCTAGGAGGGGCGCCACAGGTTAGGAGGCGCGACGGGGGCCCAGGAGGGGCGCGACAGGGCCTAGGAGGCGCGGCAGGGGCCCAGGAGGGGCGTGACGGGCTAGGAGGCGCGAGAGGGGCCCAGGAGGGGCGTGACGGGCTAGGAGGCGCGATAGGGGCCCAGGAGGGGCGCGACAGGGCCTAGGAGGCGCGGCAGGGGCCCAGGAGGGGCGCGACGGGGCCTAGGTAGGGGCGGCGCGACGGGGCCTAGGTGAACGCGCGACGGGGCCTAGGTGGGGGCAGCGCGACGGGGCCTTGGTGAAAGCGCGACGGGGCCTAGGAGGCACGGGCGGAAGCGGTAGGTGGGGGCGGGGGGGGGTCGAACCTACGGGTGATACCATGTCGAGAAGAAAAACTGAACAAGTGTTTGATAGAGAGAGAGAACAAGGGTATATACCTAAGAGTGTTGTACCCTCTAAGAGATGACCCTATACAGTCTATACAAATATGAGTTATACATATATTTGATACCACTCTGATGGTCTGTGAATAGGGGGCACCGTATATGTGTGATTATGTCCCTGCTTCCTATACCTAGCTGTGCACCTGTGTCCCGCAGAACGCGTCATGTTACGCACACTAGCGAAATCATCGTCAGGTCCGTGCTCGAGGCTGTGTGAGGGGGCTAAATGTCACTTCACCAAAATCACCTCGCCAATTGTGCTGGAAGGTGTGTGAGGGCGCATCTGTGAAAGTGAGAATGAATAACTAGAATGTGAGACACAAGGTGTTTTTGTGCTAAAGGGTTGTACTCTCTAAGAGTACGCACCTATCTATCCTATAAGACATATACATATGTTTTGACACACCCCCTAGGCTAGATGAGGGGTAGTGCCTGGCAAGAGACACACAGCTCAGGGTGGCACGACTAGTTCAACCTCTGAGACAAGGGTCCGAAGACCAGTTCGCAAGGAAACTAAACAAGAGCAACCCAGGGCGGTACTACTAGTCCAACCACTGCGACAAGAGCCACAAGGCCAGTCAAGATAATATAAAAGTAGTACACAATCAAGGTCCTAGCAAGTGTGAAGCTACGGGAACTAGACCAAGCTGTACACAGTGCCGCTGATGATCTTTAGGCGCAAGCGCCTTCGTAAAGATATCAACTGTACGGTATTGGCACCTGAGGCCAAGTGTACTACGCGGGCCTGGCGGCGCTGCTGTAGCTCGCGCAGGAGGAAGTACCGCAGCTGGATATGCTTCGCTCTGCCCTCTAGTCGAGGCTCCTAACACAGGAGAATCATGGCCGTGTTGCCAGCGTACAGGACCGAGGCAGAGCTAGGCCGCTCACCTAAGTCTGTGAGCAACAAAGTCAGCCAGCGAAGCTCCTGTGCCGCCATGGCACTAGCGTAGATCTCAGCCTCACGGCTAGACTGGGCAACAGACGACGAACGGGTGGACCGCCACCAAGGCTAAAGCAGTAGCCCGTGTGACCGTGTGAGAGTGATGGTGCGTGTTGCTCTGTCTCTGGAGTTCTGCAGTCCAAGGTAACGGCACATCTCTCCTAGGTCAGTGCAGGTGTGTCTCCTTTGCAGCTCAGCCTTCACGGAGGCCAGTGCGTCTCTGTCTGCAGTAGCAAAGACCAAGTCATAAACGTAGACAATTATGTAGAACGTGGTCTGGCCAGCACGAACGAAGAGTAAGGGGTCAACAGACGACGGGAAGAAGTGCAGGTCAGCTAACGTAGCACGAAGTGTGTTGTGCCACTTGTACGGCGCCTACCGCAGACCGTAAACCGGGCGCCGGAGTAGCCACTAGGTCCCTAGGGCGAAGGTGCCGGTGGAGACTGGCGGGCGACGCAGGTAGACCTGCTCGTTCAGACTGCCCTGAAGAAACGCTATTGAGAAGTCGAGAGAGTGCAGCTCATTTTCACGATGTGCTGCTATGAGTAACAGCGCCTGAAGAGTAGTCATCATCGCGCTGACTGAAGCCTCTAGCATCGTAGGGCGTCTTGAACACTGGCGGCTCTCCAGGAGGGCGCTTCACCTTGATTTTTTTGAAAAAAAAATTGGGCTTCAAGGAGATCCCAAGAGGATTGAGGGCTTCACCTTGAGGAGCCATCAGCCATCGACTACGTTCACCCAAGAAGGGGGAACTGCGTCGATGTAGATGCCAGTAGATCTCCAAGATGCCATCTTTGCGTCCATGGCAGCTATCCACTGAGAGGCCCAGAGTCTGAGGTCGCCTCTGCGTAAGTGCGAGGGGTCGAGATGTCAAAGGTGTCTGTGTCCCCCTCAGGGACTAGCAGCATGGAGCAAAGATGAGGCGCGGCCTCGGATAGGAAAGCAAGCTCGTACTGCCGGTCCTCCAGGACATCACTGCCAAGGGCAGGAGCACCCCCGACGGACGGAGGTCAGGCAGGGCCAGAGACTAGAGCGGTGACGTAGTTGAGGCGGCGGGTAGAGGCGAAGTCAGCGACAGCAGCGACAACCGCGTCAAGACTCGAGACAGCAACAGACGGGTCGGTAACAAGGGAGGCAAGGACCCGAGGAACAAGAGGATTAGCGGCACAAAGGAAGTTAGACAGAGGAGGCAGAGCGACAACCATCGACGACGGAGGAGTAGACAGGAGGAGGGGAGAACGAGACGCGTGGGAACGAAGGAACATAGGGTGAGAGCGCTGAACAGGAGAGACAGGACGAGCACGGGAGGGACGGCGAGACCATACGTGAGACGGAGGCATCGGGTTAGGGGACAGAGGAGGAGACACAGGAGGGGAACGAGGGGGAAAACGAGCCGAAGACGAGTCCGGCGGAGGAAAGACAGGGCCGGAGACATGCAGGGGAGGCGGCAGCGGGGGAGGCGCAGGCAGGTGGTCAGAGAAGGGAAGACCGAGGAGGGGAGTGACGTGAGACACACCAAACCTGGACGCGGAGGGAGGTGAGCAGGGGCTACCGGGGGAGTGGGAACCAGAAAAAGTGGAGGGGAAATCGGGAGACCTCGGTGGGGAAAGCGGTGGTAAAAGGAGACAGGCTCGTCGAAAGTGGCGTCACGGGAGTAAAAAAATCGGTGAGACGGCGGGTGGTAGAAGTGCCAGTCGGACGAGAGAAGAGGGAAACCTAGGAAGACATAGGGGACAGTGCGGGCAGTGAGCTTGTCTGTGCAAGAGGCACGATCGTGAGCGAGGCAGCCCCAGATGTGGAACGCAGATGCGTCACCATGGAACCCGGTCCTAAGAAGGGTCTGCGAAACCTGCGGCCGCTGGGAGCGCGGCCATAGATTAAGCTGGTGAGTGGCATAGCGAACGGCGAACGACTACAGAAAATGGGGTGCACGAACAGGAATCATGGAGGTACGAGCCACCTCCATGACCAAGCCGATGCATCGCTCAGCGACCCCATTTTGCTGCGGGGAGTCCAGTAGGGTTTACGACTCAGTGATGCCCTCCGCACGACAGAACTGTCCAAGTCGACCAGAGGCGAACTCGCCGCCGCGGTCGGAGTGGAGACACAACACAGGGAGACCGCGGTGGAGGCGCGCAGCGACGACCCACGGGATAAGAACGTCAAGCACGTCGGCCTTCCGCTCCAAAGGAAACCCCGTGGTGTAGCGCATGTAGTCGTCCACGAGCAGTAGAAAGTAACGCTAGCGTTGCGGTCCTGGGACGGGGGCTGGGCCCCAGACGTCCAGGTGCCGGGTCTGGAGGGGTGCGGTGGCAGGACGAAGCGAGGAGGAGTGAGGAGCACGGCGCAGCCGGCCCTCGACGAAGGGCGTGCAATGCGGCGCAGGCAAGGGAGGGAGGGCAGGAAGCGACGCAAGGAGACCTAGGACGAGACCGTGCTGGGACATGTGACGCAGACGCGGGAGTGCGGGGTGACCTAGGCAGTGGTGCCACAGAAGCGACGGGTGAGTGAGCGACCGACACGAGCACGCAGAGGCGACCTGGGTAGACACAGGACCCGGGGACGACGCCCCACCCAGGGGGGAAGCAGTGTCCAGCGTAAACAGGCCAGATATCGGGTCCCGGGGGAATGTCACAAGGGGGGAACCTGAGGTGGCCTCGGTACAGACGGCGTACCGCTCGTGACCCGGGAACATAGTCGTGGTGCCGAGGTCCTGAAGACAGCCGACACCAACTAAGTTCCGGGAGAACGAGGGGATGTGCAGGCCTGTAAGGGAACCCGAGGGAACCGCTGGGCAGGGAAGGGTAGTGTAGCTGCGAGCAACTATAGGACCAGAGGAGGGGTCAGCAAGTGTATCAGGGGCAGGCATGGCAAGCGGCGTGAGCGCAACGCGGAATAAGCAAGCAGACGCACCGGAGTCAAGTGTGAAGGACAGCGAAGCGGTAGCGGCGGACGAAGGAGGAGCAAGTGTAGAGCCTAGGCTAGACAAAGCTAACGGTCCTACGCCTGACGCAGCAGGGGTGTCTACACTACACGCAGGTGCTACGCCTAAGCTAGAGAACACAGAGTAATGAGTTCCAGACACGCTAGAAGCGTCAGCATACAGAGAATGAAGGGCGAAACTAATATGATCCATGTCTAAGTCAAATCCACACACACCGTGGTGCAGCAGACTGGGCCAGTCAGGGAGGTCCGGGGCCGGGCCGAAGCGGCGACGGAAGAGGTCGTCGAGGCGGCGGAAGCAGCGGGCGGCGGCACACAGTGCCACGGAGGGGCCCGGTCTGGAGCTGGTACTGGCAGCCCACAGCACCAAAGCCACCGGTAGACGCCAAGCTGCGAGGACCGCCACCTCGGCCACCACCTCCAGGGGCTCTTGGCCACCCCGGTGGGAGGCGGGCCCACGGCTGCTGCTGCTGGTGCGGCTGCTGCTGCTGCTACGGCTGCTGCTACTGCGATTGCTGCTGCTGCGTCTCCTGCTGCTCCTAGACACCTGCCCCAGCCCCCTCGTCAGAACCACTGTCGCCGCCACCACCACCACCACCAGCACCACCACCACGCCCTGCCTTGGGGCCGCGACAACCCTGACGCTGTCGCTGCTGCTGCGGGAAGGCCGCCGCTGCGGTCTCAGTGGCAGAAGCAGCCGTAGCGACGGCAGTGGAAACGTCAGCCTACGTGCACTGGGAGGGTGAGGTCACCAGGGTGCTGGCTAAGGAAGTGGTCGCGGGCAGTGGCTAAGCGATTAGGGAGGTGCATGGCAATAAGGTACAAGGTAGCGCAGAACGGCAGGGGGGAGGCAGTGAGCTGGGCAGTAGTGCTAGCAGCGCGGCAGCTAGTCTCTAGTGCACGGAGGTGAGTGGCGAGTTCAGCGACAGTGGGGAAAGCAGAGAGATCAGGGAAGAGCATGGGGAGGATCAAGCGTCCATCTATGAAGATCGACAAGCCAGGCGGCGAAGTCGATCGCGTGCCCCTCCGCGTCCAAACGTAGCATGGCGTCAGCCATCGCTCAATCTCAGCAGCACCGAGACACAGCGGCACAGCGGCACAGGGACACAGGTACTCAGCTGCACAGCGACGTGGCGGGAGGACTTTCCGAAACTGAGACCGGGCGGAAGGCCGAGGAGGGCGCAAGAGGGCCGGTGAGCACGTGAGGAGCCAGCGGACGCTCAAAGGGCCGAGGCGCGCGAGGGGCCGGCCAGGCGTGTGAGAGGCCGGGCAGGTGCAGGAAGGGCCGGCGCGTAGAGAGGAGCCGGCAAGGTGCGTGGGGATGGCAGTGCGTAGGAGGGGCCGGCTAGGTGGTAGGGGCCGGCTAGGCGCGAGGGGCTGGCTGAGTGAGAGGGGCTGGCTAGGCGAGAGGGGCCGGCTAGGCGAGAGGGGCCAGCTTGGCTCGAGGGGGGCCGGCTGGGCGCGAGGGGCCGGCTATGGCGCGAGAGGGGCTGGCTAGGTGCGAGGGGCCGGCTACGGTGGGAGAGGGGCCGGCTGGGCGCGTAGGGGGTTGGCTAGGTGCGAGGGGCCACCTAGGCGCAAGAGGGGCCGGCTGGGCGCGTGAGGTCGGCGGACGCTCTAAAGGCTGGCGAGGCGCGGTAGGCTAGGGCGCGAGGTGGAAGCGGGTGGGGGGGACCTAACCTTCTTATGATACCATGTTAGAATACTAGAATGATTAGAAAGAAGAGAGAACAATGGAGATGTAGGGTTTGGGTTGTACCCTCTAAGAACACACACCTATTCTAGCCTATAACTTCTACATGTAAATGTATGGATAAGTTGACATAGCCCCCAGGCTCTGCACCTGTGGCCCTTCCCCGAGGATCTTCTCAAGGGTAACCCTAGCGGATCACTCGGCACTTATAGCATACCGTACCTAGCTGTAAGAATAACGAGGGAAAAAGTGTGACTAGGAAGGGGAGAGGGAGATACAAGCAGAGTGTTATCCCCTTAAGAGCTGACGTAGCTAGGCTATATATAACAAAGATATCTACTCTTACTAGATATGTATATATAGCAATATGTGTTTGTTGACACTAGCTCCTCGTGGCAGCTCACTAAATGAGGTCCTACCCACACTGGTACTATATACAGTATGGTGGATAAGAAAATGCTATTTTCGTTACACTATTTGTTGTGAATGGAACTGCCGAGTAGCGCGGAGGGCAATGGTGCAGGGTCTAAGATTGGTTTTGAGGCACCCTAAGTGCTCAGGGTTCCCCCCCTTGATTAGCCTGATTTTTCAGGGCCTCCCCCCAAAATTTCGCTGAGTTTTCATGGTTCCCCTATTAAAAAAATCGTTGAGCAATCTCAGTTACCTATATTTTTTCCGCTAAGCCAAATCCTCCTCTACATTAATATATTCCATTTTACGCTCTTGGAGCTGACCACCAGTTTCGTTTTTGGCGTGCTTCAGATCACAAAGCCCTGTGGCGGGTATCGTGCCCTAAATCTGGCTGAGGGAACACGTGTCCTCGCCTCGCACAATCCCAAGTAGACAGACAGTAGCACCAAATTTGTCGAAGGGCCAACACGTGCTCTCACACAGCCCCCCCGAACACGCACTAGCACTAAATTTGTCGAAGGGGCAATATCTGCCCTCACACAGCCCCTAGCAGCGCACAGTTGCCTAAAACTTGCTAAGGGCCAGCGCGGGCCCTCACACAGTCCCCAGCACTCACCACACTAGCCCGAAATTCGGTTAAGGCCAAAATTTGCCCTCACACAGCCCCAAGCACACATCGAGCAGGGGAAACGGGCGGGGGAAACGGCAAGGCCCCCGAATCACAAGATTCAGGGTAGTCCCCCCATGCTATGCCGAGGTGACAGGATCCACTTCAATAGTAACGTTGAGCGATCAAAGTTCACTCATAAAACTTCCCTGAAATTTCAGGGGTTTGTTGCAAAACTTCCCTGTCTCATCAGGGTTACCCCTGAAAAAAGTCCTGATTATACTCTGAATCACGGTAAAAGGCCTGCAATCTGAGGCACTGCAATGGCGAAACTGAGAACGAGTGAATGACAATAAAATGGAAGACAACACAATATATAAGAAGCCTAGGGCGATCCTGGACGTAGGATCGGAAGCAGGGCTGATTTTATCATACTATTTTAGTCTGATTGCCTGAAATTTGAGACCCATTTTTTTGCCAATCTTGATTTTTCATACTTAGGCTTTTCTGGATACTGAACCCTTCAGAGTTGTATGATTTTGGATCCTGAAGTTTTCAGAGTAGTCGTTGTGCGGATACTGAGGTTTCAGAGTACATCGCGTATGGACTCTGAATGCGACATACATGCGCCTTGTACTTTCCACGAGATTTCCGCTACTACGTCATATGCTGCCTTCCATCATTTCACCCCCGCATGTCTCACGTGAAGAATCTGCACATGGCAGGATTCCCGCCCCTTGTGTGACTATGATGCTGCCCTCAACAGGGACTTCGCCGCTCAGAGCGTCATGCATCTTGCCACGCGTGCTTGCTAAGGACCTCTACGTGGGTGTGTTGGAAGCCAGCAAAGGCTGGTAATGCGGGAAACTGGCCCTCGCTGGCATGTGCAAAATTGTCCGACCGACCGTGATTGGCGACAGTCAATGCCAACACATGGTTCGTAATGTGAGCTTATTTTTGGCATGGCGGCGCGGGTTTGGAGGGGGTTGCCGTCCAAAAGCTGACGAGGGTTAACCAAGAAACACGCGCCTCGGGCTTGATGGTGCCCTTCTTCTTCGTCCCTCTCATCTGTGAGAGTACGACCTCGTTACACCACTTGGCCTTTTTCTTCTTTCCTTCCTTTTTCATTTCTCTTTTATTCCATCTCATTTCGTTTCCTATTCTTCCTTTTCCATTAACCTTTGGTTTATCCTGCTATTATAATTATATCACCGACCAGGCTTGGGATGTACTGGTGCGCTCTATCTAGCGTAATCATGTTGTAATCCCTTAAAGCCAATAGCCTCGCGTGGCTATACGCAGGTCGATTCTATCTTCTAGAAGGGTCTATTCCCCTAGGATAAGATAAACCTGGTTACCTGATGTACTATGGAAGTATAAAAGCGCCCTGTACTGATCGATAGTGCAACCTTTCCTCGACACATTCGATCCTGTAACACTTGGTAATCAGAGCTTTTCTCACTCGGCCGCGCTCAACAAAGCAGCAGCAGCGGGAAAACCTGCCTCGAAAAACCGCCGGGGGCGACCACTTCGACGCCGATTCTGGTAAGCACCAGCTCCGCGATTTTCGAATTACCCCCTCCGTGCGTGTTTTGACCAGGATGGCAACCTTCGGCAACACCGAGGTTACCCAGCAGCTCTTCGCGCGCATCGCAGCCCTTCAGGAGGAAATGCGAGCGGATCGCGAAGCGTGGCGAAACGAGTTCGAGCGAGTAACTCGACTCGCCGGAGCGCAGCACGAGACGACAACGGCGACGACGCAGCAATCGCAACAGTTTCTCGAGGCTCCGAAACCGCGCCCACCTGAGCCGTTCGATCCGAGCGATCGAAACTCCGACGCCCGCAGATGGATCGCCGGGATGGAGATCTGCTTCGCAGCCGTCGGATGGAGCTCGCCAGTCTGGGACGGTCAACGTGTACGACTCGCGGCGACACTGATGCGAGGGCCGGCACTCGAGTGGATTGGCGGCAACAGTACCTTCATCCACGGTGAAGCCACGGGGCAACAATTCCGCGCTGACCTGCTGAAACGCTTCGAGCCGATAAATTCCAGTTTCCTTGCCCGGGAAAAAATTCATCGACATCGACAGTTCGGGAGTGTAGCGCAGTACACGCAGCAGATGGAGGAATTTTATAACCGCATTCCCGACCTGGCCGAAGGGGAAAAAGTACAATCGTACCTCGTCGGGCTGAAGACCGAAGTCAAACGACAAGTCGCAGCGTCAAACTACGCGAGCTACAGTGACGTCGTTTCGGCAGCGGAGCGCTTCGACATGGTCAATGCCGGAACACGACGGACACACGTCGGCAGTACGCGGCAGTAGGCTCACCCCACGTTCGCCGACCTGATGGAAGTCGACAGATTCGAGGGGCGGCCACGTCCGAAAAACACCAATTACACGTGTGATTTTTGCGGGGTGCTGGGTCATCGAATCTTCGACTGCAGCAAAATGAAAGCCGCACGCGCAGAGTATTGGGCACGCAACAGTGGCGGAATTCCTTCAGCCAATGAGAAGCCAAAAAACGGGAGTCGCCAGTAATTGCGGATCTAGCTGGCGAAAATAAAAAGATCCGAAAGCGGCCGCGGGATTCCGGGAAAATCAACTTCGACGAAGCTGATTCGACGCAAGAAGGAGGAAATGATGGGGGAAAATCTCCACCCCACGACCAGTCTTCGCCAGGGAAAATCGCCGAGGAAAAATACGACTCCGCGAATAAAGACTCTGTCGAGACAGGGAAACTCCTTGAAGACCCAAGAAATTATCAGAATTCGTTAAAGTTATCTTATAAAGATGCTTTAATGAAAACTTATGATTTTCGAGGAGCTAGAGCCTTGGAGAAATTTCGGGAGGGACTCCAAAAGAAACAGACAGCTGTGGAGATTATGCCGGTACCGGACAACTTGGGGAAAAAATTAAGGAGTGTGGAAAGAAGCCGACCTTTCCACGGAGTCAACGTCCTCTCCCGACACCAGCCCACAACGACTACCCGTTCCCCAGGGAAGACGTCGGTGGAGCTGAAGCAGCTCAAGAGGAAGCTGGGGGTCTATAAGAAGCTGCACAAACCCCAAAAACCTCCTCCGGATGCATCCAGTTCTTCGGCATCAGTGACTCGCACAGTCGTCAGGGAAACTCCGGGCCCTGGAGAAGAGCCGTTCTCCAAGCAGTCTCGGCCAGCTGCCAGCTCAGGAGTAGATAGCAACACAAAGGTGTGTACGGAATATTGGGATGTACCCTATGACCCAATCAAAGAAACTATCTTTGGGTACTCCGAGCAACGACTGCCCCTCGTGCTCGAGGTCATCTGCAAAGGACGACGCCTCCAAGCACTCGTGGACAGCGGAGCATCACACACCGTCTGCGACAAGGCAGTGATCGACCGACTTCGGGAAGAGTACAAGCCTTCGGGATTCTCTGCAACGATGGTGGACGGCAGCAAGTTACCAGTACACGGCGAAGCAGTGCTACACCTACAAATTGGACCACTGCGCTGGAGACCTGCACTCCCCATCACCAACATTAAAGGGCTTGACTTGATCTTCGGGCGAGACTTCCTAAAAAGATTCAACCCCGAGATCAACTGGGTGAACCGCACCGCAAGCATCTACGACAATGGACGGAGAGTACAGCTACCCAACTGGGACGATACAGGAGATATCCCAGTGGAGACACTCGCACGATTCGAGAAGGACGTAAAGCGAACCGACACAGGGTGAGTGCGTGGTGGTGTACATGGACGACATACTCATCTACTCGCTCGACATGAAGCAGCACGTCGAACACCTGCGACGCGTCTTCGAAATTCTTCGACGAGAACGATTCTACGTCAAACTGTCCAAGAGCGAATTCGCCCTTGAAAAGGTCCAGTTCCTAGGACACATGGTGAGCGCTCAAGGAGTTCACATCGACCCCAAAAAAATTTTCGAGGCCATACGCACGTGGAAGACACCCGAGAACGTGAAGGAGTTGCAGCAGTTCCTAGTCTTCGCTAGTTACTACAACAGGTTCGTGCCACAGTATACGAAAATCGCAGCACCACTCACGAATCTGCTGAAGAAGAACACGCCCTACACATGGGAGCCGAAGCACCAGGAAGCCGTGGAGCAGCTGAAGCAAGCACTTACGTCCGCACCGGTACTCATTTTGCCAGATCCCGAACGCGACTACGTCATCGAAGCTGACACCAGTGACCAAGAAGTGGGAGCAGTCTTGATGCAAGATCAAGGGAATGGACTGCAACCAATCGCTTACCTAAGTAAGAAACTGCACGGGGCAGAACTAAACTACCCGATACACGACAAAGAGGCCTTGGCTATCATCATCGCCTTCAAAGCGTGGAGATGCTATCTCGAAGGACGAAGAACAACCGTCTACACTGACCACTGCAGCCTGAAATACTTGAAGACACAACCCAACCTTTCCAGGCGGCAGGTCCGGTGGATCGACTTCCTCGAGACACACTTCCACTACGACATCGTGTACAAGCCCGGTCACAAGAACAAAGCAGACGCTCTCAGCCGGCCTGCACACGTTGCCGCTATTCAGGTCGAAGGGATGAATCCACTACTCAAGGGACTCTTCACACATGGGTACGCCACCGACCCCGAAATTCCCTTGGCAGAAAAGCGACATCTGCTACAGTGGGACAGTGACATCGCGTACCGGAAAGGATCAACAAAAATCTGGGTACCCAATTACCCTCCTTTGCGCCAGTTACTACTCGAAGAATACCACGACGTCCTCTACGCTGGACACTTCGGTAGCAACAAGACGCTGACCGGTATCGCAAAGCACTACTACTGGCCCCACTTAGCAGAAGATGTCCAGAAATTCGTTACCTCGTGTGATACATGTCAGCGGGTGAAGAGCAGCAAGTAGAAAAATGCGGGACTACTACAGCCTCTTCCTGTCCCAGAACAACCATGGCAAGTGGTTAGCCTGGACTTCATCACCGGGTTACCACCTACCTCCAGCGGTCATGACGCCATCCTTGTCGTCATTGACAAGTTCTCCAAAATGGGACACTTCATCCCGACACACACGACAGCACGCACCGAAGAAACAGCACAACTCTTCGTTCGATACATCATCTCACAGCATGGCATTCCAACCACACTCATCTCCGACCGAGACCCTAAGTTCACCAGCAAGTTCTGGAAGGAACTTATGTCTCTCCTCGGGACCAAACTCGCCATGTCATCTGCTTACCATCCGCAGACAGACGGACAGACCGAGCGCCTCAACCAAATTGTTGAGCAACTCCTCCGAGCAGCCCGCAAGGACGAGATCTCCAAATGGGACTTGCACCTGCCCGTACTAGATTTTGCTTACAACAATGCTACACATGCCGCTACTGGACAAACGCAGTTCTTCCTTTGCTACGGACGCCACCCACTCACACCACAAAAATCGACAGCATCAGCTACAGTCCAACCAGCACATGATTTCATCACAACCATGCATCAGCTTTGGGATCGGACCCACAAGCGCCTACTCGACATTCAACAGCAACAGAAGCGCCAAGCCGATCGCCATCGCAACGATCACACCATCACGGTGGGAGACCAGGTGCTTCTTGACACCCGCAACCTGGACATCAGCCATCTCCCATCTAAACTTCGACCTCGCTTCTGCGGGCCTTTTCTCGTTGAAGCACAGGTCACTCCTGTTACCTTCCGCTTACGCCTGCCAGCTACCTGGAAGATTCACAACGCCTTCCACGTCCAACTTCTGAAGCCCTATCGGGATGCAAACACGATCTTCGTCGGACGCCAACCGCCGCCGCCACCGCCCGTCCTCGTCCAGAATGAACCCGAGTACAAGGTCGAGTCCGTGCTCGCACACCGCCGTCGTCGGAATGACACCGTGGAGCTTCTCATCCGTTGGAAGGGTTATGATCCTTCTGAGGACAGCTGGGTACCTGAGTCCGACATGGGTAATGCCCATGACTACCTTGTCAAGCAGGGTGTTACTTCTACCACCCAGCTTTGAGGGGGGGAAGTGTGAGAGTACGACCTCGTTACACCACTTGGCCTTTTTCTTCTTCCCTTCCTTTTTCATTTCTCTTTTATTCCATCTCATTTGGTTTCCTATTCTTCCTTTTCCATTAACCTTTGGTTTATCCTGCTATTATAATTATATCACCGACCAGGCTTGGGATGTACTGGTGCGCTCTATCTAGCGTAATCCTGTTGTAATCCCTTAAAGCCAATAGCCTCGCGTGGCTATACGCAAGGTGATTCTATCTTCTAGAAGGGTCTATTCCCCTAGGATAAGATAAACCTGGTTACCTGATGTACTGTGGAAGTATAAAAGCGCCCTGTACTGATCGATAGTGCAACCTTTCCTCGACACATTCGATCCTGTGACATCATCCCTCCCCCTCCTCTCAGGCGCACTCAGGCATTTTGACGGGGTTTGTAAAGCTTCCTCCTCAATCCGTGTTTCGGAGTTGTGATCCTCACGTAGGTTCTCGTTTGTCGACCCCGTCAACAGCCATGACGGGGAAATCTGCAGAAGACGACGATGAGCCCAGCACCGATGAGCCACCTCATAGTAAGAAGCCTGCAGAGGTTCGTCGCTCCGCGTTAGACATACTGCGCTCGTTAGGTTCTCCTCCCATCGTAGCTGTTGTGGTTTCCTCTGCAGCGAAGGAAACCCTGCCTGCTCTAAACCCACCTCCATCCGTGCCCTTTGCGCCACCACCATATGTCCCTCCGCCAGCCATCGCCTCATCCAGCCCGACTCTGCCCGTTAACTGCGTCACCGCCAACACAGTCCGCTACAGCGTGCCCTGCGCGTCCACGATTTCATCTACGAAGAAACAACGGACGGGCAAGTACACCCAGTCCCAAATCATGATCGGAGGTAGGCTTCGCCTCCCGTCCACGCCGCCATCACCTAGTGCAGTGCCGGCCGTCGATGAACCGCCACCGCCAAAGCTGAGTAAGAAGGAATTGATTGAGCAGAAATACCTCGTCGCTGAAGCGAAGTACAAAACTTCATGGCTGCCTTTCTTTCCATGGCTACTGCTAACCAAAACAAAAGATGGTTACCCTGCTCTCAAGTGCAGTGTCTGCATGACGTATGGCAAGGAGACCACCAATACAACTCTTCGGGCGATGGTGGCCGAGACCTGTAGACACAGACCATGCGCATACACGAACACTCCTCTGCACACAAGGAAGCTGTGGAGGCCCAGCCGAAGATTGCCGATGACATCGCCGATGGGCAGAAGAGGATTAAAGCCCCCGTCTCATAATTACTAGAGTTTTACACTTGGTTGGAGCAGGCAAACTCTGATTGGTAGACGAGGTATAAAAAAAATGACGAAAACGAAACGCAAGTGGCGAGACCATTTTGTTGTGGTAAAACACCCGAACCAAAAACAGGTTTGGGGAAGGGTGGCTCGCGATAGGTTTTGCACATCAGTCTGGAGGTTCGTTTTACATCGGACGGTGCAGAATCCAATTTTCCTCCACAGCCAAATTCCACTTCGTTTACAGCGGTAGATTTAGTAATACACTCGCTGAACCGTCGGATCCGAACTTCTAGACGATCGAACGGTCCAACGTCCCCATTCTTCCGTGAACTTGCTCATTCTCATATTTCACTGCTGGTTTTACAATTGGTCTCGCCCCCCAGCAAGAAACACACTGTCCGAGGCACTTCCTTGCCTGTCTCTTCATATTCGCCAGCGTAACTGGGTACCAAGCATTTTACACTTGGTCGGATCCTAGAATTATGAGACGGGGGCTTTAACAACTACTTGTCGTCGGATGTCAAGGGGAGGCGGGTCGTGCGACTGCTCCGCGCCGTGGAGTTTCTCTGTAAGGTCGATGCTCCCATCAGCATGTTTCCTCGGCTATGTCGCTTTATGGCTGAGCAGGACACCCCGGACCTACCGCTCCAATCTTACGGTGTTTACCTCACTCGGTAAGTACTCTTGAGTACATTCCATTACTCTGCCCTGTTGGATCATTTTAACAATTGATCCTCTTCTGCGTGTAGGTACGGCTTTCAACAGATGGTCCACTGCTTGGCGAATCTTCTTCAACGGACCCAGATGCAGCACATTCAATCGTCCCCGTTCATCGGCATCAGTTGCGACGAGAGCACCGATCTTACTAGAGGGAAGCACCTAATTGTGTACCTCACGTTCATGCGCCATCGCCGTGTTGTCACCAAATTCTTCTCGTTGCTGACCGTCGAGAAGTGCGACGCTACCTCCCTACTCTCCGTGCTCCTCACTCATATTCAAGGCACCGGCGTCGAACTCAACCGCATCGCAAGAATCAGCACTGATGGCGCTTCCGTCATGGTTGGGCGCGAGAACGGTCTCGTGGCGCGGCTCTGCGAGCACATCCCTCACCTTGTGTTGTCCCATTGCATCGCCCACCGGTATTGACTCATTACGTTATGTTCTCGCTTTGTTTTTAATCGTTTACTAATTTGTTTCCATGGACTGTGCGCAGGGAAGCTCTGGCTGTGAAGGACGCCGCAAATGCCTGTCCAGACTTGGACATGGTCGACAAGGTTATCCGAGCTCTGGCCGATCTCCTCGGCCGTTCAAGCGTGTGGAGCCAACGGTTCAAGTACGTGCAGCGTGTCATCCACAAGACCAACCTTGAAGTTCAAGGAATCCACGCGATTCGGTGGCTGTCCAGGGGCAAGGCAGTCAGACGCCTCTGTAAGGTCCTCGGTGCTACCATCGTTTTACTGTTTGAGCATAAACATGAGCTGTACGAGGTTGTCATCTCATACAAGTTTCAGTTTTGTCTCTTCTTCCTGGCGGACGTCCTCGCCATCATGAACGAGCTCAACCTCAAGTTTCAGAAGTGAGAGGTGAGCTCTTGCATTTGAGCTTGTGGTATGTTCTTTCACAATCTGCCCCTTGACTTGCACCCCCATGTTTCTACCACGCCCCCCCCCCCGCCCGACCGCAGGTGGATGTCACCGAGATAACACAGGACGTCGACGAGGCGGTGAGAGATCTTCGGCACCGCTACTTGGAGTGCGGCGGCGTTTTCGATGCGGGCGTAAGCGGTACGTGGCTGTCGGCTTTCTTAACCATGTATGGGTGCGGGGGGGCGAAGAGAGTGAAGGTGCGCGGCGTCGACAAGGACGGGCAACCGGTGACGCACACGTACCAGATGCACGAGCGGCAGATAAAGGGGCATGTCTACCAGAGCAACTACCGGGACTGCGAACTGTTGTGCGCGAAGTTCGCAAGGGGGAGCATGACGAACCTGCTGGAGCGACTGGACGACATGTCGAAGCTCGGGCCGACGAAGCTGTTTCGGGCAGGCAAGTGGCCACGGCTTCGGATGGTGAGGGAGAAGAAGACGAGGGAGTATCTCCATGGCTTCAGTGCTATCTTCGACGACAGGCTCCCCGGGTTCGATATGAAGGAGGCAGAGAAGGAGCTGGCAACCTGGGCCCCGATCATGCAGAACCACCACAACGAGGAGGGCTTCTACCAGGGCCTCACGAACTACCTTGGCAACACGGAGTCAAGCAGGTAAGTCGAACCTCCAAAGCACGCTGCTTTGTCTGCCTGTGCATGATTGTTTTTGCCAGTTTGACCATCCTGTCTATCTATGTTTGTATCTAACTCTACTGTTCCTTGCCCACCATGTAAATAGTTTGTTTTTAATTATATTGTTCCACGCGTCTTGTGTGTGGTTGTTCCATAAACAGGCGTTGGCCCAACCTCATGCTTCTCTGGCAAGCATGCGCGGTGTTACCATTCTCAACTGTGGAGTGCGAGCGTGGTTTTTCCAGGCAGAACGTGATCAAGTCTTGGGTCCGTGGTGCTCTGTGCAATGCCTGCCTGGGTGAGCTGATGATGATTTCGCTGCTGAAATACGAGATCAACTGGCAGGAAGCGCTGGAGCTGTGGCACGCAAAGAAGAGAAGACCAGCAAAGTCGGTGGTGTTCGCATCACAAGAGAGGAAGCGCAAGGGCAAGGCTCTGCTGGAAGAGGCAGAGCACGAACCTCCGGTGCTAGACTACGTAGGAGAGGATTGGGATGAGGAGGAGGAGGGGGAGAGGGATGGTGGAGCTGCAGTAGCTATAGACGACAACGCCTTTCTGTCGGATGATGAGGCGGAGGATGTAGTCGCTGTCGATGTGCCAAAATGTTACGAAATTAGTAGGGTAGGAAATTAGATTAGGTGTTGGTTACGAGCCAAAATGTTGTGAAATGATGGCTAGTAAATAGTGAAATTAGGACTCTGATTGATACCTGCAAACCCTGAAGAAATCAGACTTGAGACTCACTGGATCTTGCAAAATCTGAAACCTGGCTATTCAGACGGGAAATTTTGTTGGGGCCAAAATCAGAGTGGGTTTTTTTGAAACGTCAGGCCTGATCGGAAGGTTCGGGAAAGGTGTCGAAGGGCCTCGATGTGTCGAAGCGAGGTCCGGAAAGGCCCTGGAGGCTCTGGCTGGAACCCTATCGTTGGTTCGAGTCGTACGCCCTTTAGCAAGCCTCAGTAAGGAATGACTAATTCCTTACACTATTCCACATTATGTTATACTATTCATCAAGCAGCTGGTTACATTAGCAAGGCATTGAGATGCCAAAAGAACTCATGCCTTCAGTATGTTGTTGGTGCCAGCAAGAGAGATTTTTTTGGGAGTAGGAAAGAGCAAGAAAAATTGCATCACATCACATGGCAGGCAGGGCCTAAGATTCATTTTCGGGTACGCTGATTCGTCAGCCTCACTCCCCAAATTTAGGCTGATGCATCAGCCTTGCCCCTGGAAAAAAGGCTGAACTTTCAGTGTTGGCAAAAAAAAAAATCGCTGATCAATCAGCGTTACCTAGAAGAAAAAGTATGATGCACAAATTCAGCAGCGCTTTGTAGATTAGCGCTGGCTTTCAGTAACGAGGTTATGTCCTGGCTGCGCACTTGACATTCCGATGATTGGCTGGCGCGGTGACAATTTTCCGGTCTAAGTACGAAACACCTTCGATGTAAGCATCGATACTAGGAATTTGAAACCGACGGAAACGGGTGAAAGAAACCTTGAATATGCGCGAATGTTTTACGATTACCTTTCAATCGCGGGGTTTTTTAAGGTAATTCCGCGTCAGCGTGGTGCCCGGCCCACACCGAGTCAGGGCGCATTCCTCACCAATGTGGCTGACCATTTTGTGGCGGGTCGATATTCCAGCCTGAGAGATGGGAGACGATCGTGAGCATCTGTAAGTTTGTGGCAAGTTTCCTGCCACTGGCGAAGAATACGCCCTCAAACAACACCAACGCAGCTGGGAGGGGACACGTGTCTGCATGAGGAGGAGTTTTCCATATACAGTACTGTATGTCAACTTATACATATTATCTATGTAGAAGTTATAGGCTAGACTGAGGTATGCTTCTAGTGAGTACAACCAACTAGTATTTGTTCTAGGTTTCCACCTCTAGTCATTATTCGTTCTCATTTTGACATGGTATCACGCGTAGGTTAGCATCCCCCACCTACCGCTTCCGCCCGTACCCTAGCTAGGCCACGTCGCGCCTCCTAGCCCCGTCGCGCCTCCTAGCCACGTCGCCCCCCCCCCCCCCTCCTGGGCCACGTCGCGCCACCCTAGCCCCGTCGCGCCACCCTAGCCCCGTCGCGCCCCTCCTGGGCCCCGTCGCGCCTCCTAGCCCCGTCGCGCCCCTCCTGGGCCCCGTCGCGCCGCCCTAGCCCCGTCGCGCCACCCTAGCCCCGTCGCGCCCTGCCTGGCCCCGTCGCGCCCTGCCTGACCCCGTCGCGCCCGCTCGGCCCTGTCGCGCCCTGCCTGGCTACGTCGCGCCCGCCTGGCCCCGTCGCGCCCTGCCTAGCCCCGTCGCGCCCTGCCTGGCCCCGTCGCGCCCGCTCGGCCCCGTCGCGCCCTGCCTGGCCCCGTCGCGCCCGCCTGGCCCCGTCGCGCCCTGTCTAGCCCCGTCGCGCCCTGCCTGGCCCCGTCGCGCCCGCTTGGCCCCGTCGCGCCCTGCCTGGCTCCGTCGCGGCCGCCTGGCCCCGTCGCGCCCTGCCTAGCCCCGTCGTGCCCTGCCTTGCTGAGCGCCGCATCGGCTTGGTCATGGAGGTCGCCCGTACCTCCATGATCCATGCCGATGCCCCCCATTTTTTTTGGCCGTTCGCTGTTCGCTACGCTGCTCACCAGCTTAACCTGTGGCCACGCTCCCAGCGGCCGCAGGTTTCGCCGACCCTCCTTTGGACCGGGTCCCCCGGTGACGCGTCTGCGTTCCACGTCTGGGGCTGCCTTGCTCACGTTCGTGCCTCTGGCACGGACAAGCTCACTGCCCGCACTGTCCCCTGTGTCTTCCTCGGTTTCCCCCTGGACTCGTCTGACTGGCTTTTCTACCACCCGCCGTCTCACCGCTTCCTCCACTCTCGTGACGTCACCTTTGACGAGTCCGTCTCCTTCTACCGCCGCTTCCCTCACCGAGGTCTCCCAGTTGCCCCCCCCCTGTTCCTTGCTCCCTCTCCCCCGGTAGCCCCTGCCCCTCTCCCGCCTCGTCCTGCCCCGTCTGGTGTCTCCCACGTCACTCCCCTCCCGTCGGTTGTCCCCGTTGAGGAGTGTGCTGACTCTGGTGGTACCCCCGGTCCGTCCTTGCCGCGTCCCCCTTCCCCGGTACCTCCGCCCCCACTGTCGCAGTCGCCGACCCCGCTGCCGCCGCCGTCGCCGTCGCTGCCGCCGCCGTCGCCGTCGCTGCCGCAGCCGTCGCCGCTGTCGTCACCGCCGCAGCCGTTGCCGCCACTGCCGCCGCCGCTCTTGGCCCCTGGGGGTGCTGGTGTGGAGGAGGGTGTTCGTCCTGCGGCTTCTGGGGGTGCCGCTGGTGTTGGAGGGGGTTCTCGCTCTGGGGGTGTTGGTTCAGGGGGTGCTGCTGCTGAGTGTTCTGCCGACGGTCGTTCTGCCTCTGCTGGTCCGAGAGTTCCGGCCCAGCCGTCGTCGCCGCCGCAGCAGCCGTCGCCGCCGGTTTCCGCTCTCCGCCTGCTCGGCCTTCCCTCACCGGACCGCGCGCCGGTGTCTCCCCCACCGCCTGCTGACCTCCCTGTCTACGGTCCCGTGTTCCCGCCGCCGGACTCGTCTCCGGCCCGTCTTCCTCCTCGTTCCCCTCCTGTGTCTCCTCCGCTGTCCCCTGACCCTACCCCTCCGTCTCACGTTTGGGCTCGCCGTCCCCCCGTGCTCGTCCCGTCTCTCCTGTCCTGCCCACCCACCCTATGTTGCTCCGTTCCCGCTCGTCTCGTCCTCCCCTCCTCCCGTCCCCTCCTCCCTCGTCCCTTGCTGTTGCACCTCCTCCGTTCTCTGACTACCTCCGTGCTTCTCGTCCCCTTGTCCCTCGGGTCCTTGCCTCTCTTGTTACCGACCCTGCTGTTCCTGTCTCGCGCCTTGACGCGCTTGTCGCTGCTGTCGCTGACTTCGCTTCTACCCGCCGCCTTGACTACGCTACCGCTCTGGTCTCTGACCCTGCCCGTCCTCTGTCCGTCGGGGGTGCTCCTGCCCTTGGCAGTGACGTCCTAGAGGACAGGCAGTACGAGCTGGCTTTCCTTTCCGAGGCTGCTCCCCATCTCTGCTCCATGCTGTTAGTCCCTGAGGGTGACCCAGACGCCTTCGACATCCCGACCCCTCGCACCTACGCTGAGGCCACCTCGGGACCTTGGGCCTCTCAGTGGATAGCTGCCATGGAGCAGGAGATGGCATCTTGGAGGTCCACCGGCACTTACGTCGACGCAGTTCCCCCGCCTGGGGTGAACGTAGTCGATGGTCGGTGGCTCTTCAAGGTGAAGCGCCCCCCTGGAGAGCCGCCTATCTTCAAGGCGCGCTACGTGGCCAGAGGTTTCAGTCAGCGCGAGGGGGTTGACTTCTTCCAGACCTTCGCCCCGACCCCGAAGATGACCACTCTTCGGGCGCTGCTACACGTAGCAGCACAGCGTGACAACGAGCTTCACTCCCTCGACTTCTCTACTGCCTTTCTTCAGGGCAGCCTACACGAGCAGGTCTACCTGCGCCGACCACAGGGCTTCACTGGTACCTTCCCTCCTGGGACCCAGTGGCTTCTCAGGCGCCCGGTCTACGGCCTGCGTCAGGCTCCCCGCGAGTGGCACGACACGCTACGTGCCACGTTAGCAGACCTGCAGTTCTTTCCGTCCTCTGCTGACCCTTCACTGTTTGTGCGTTCCGGCCAGACTCCGTTCTACATCCTTGTCTACGTAGACGACCTGGTCTTCGCTACTCCTGACAGGGACGCACTGGCCTCTGTGAAGGCTGAGCTGCTGAAGAGACACACCTGCACTGACCTTGGAGAGCTGCGTCGCTATCTTGGCCTGCAGATCTCCAGGGACAGAGCAGCACGCACCATCACTCTGACCCAGTCACACTTGGTGCGTCAGGTCCTTCAGAGGTTCGGTCTTCAGTTCTCCTCCGCACAGCCCACACCTCTACCCGTAGACCATGGGCTCTCTGCTCCCGTTCCTGAGGAGCCAGTAGAGCCCAGTGGCCCCTACGCAGAGCTGGTGGGTTGCCTCATGTACCTGATGACTTGCACGCGCCCAGATCTCGCATACCCTCTCAGCATCCTGGCTCGCTTTGTGGCTACAGGCAGACACCGACCTCAGCACTGGTCTGCCGCTAAGAGGGTTTTGCGTTATCTTGCTAGTACATCAGGCATGGGGTTAGTGCTAGGAGGACGCAGGCCAGTGGTCCTTACTGGGCACACAGACGCTTCTTGGGCAGACGACGCTGAGACGCTCAGGTCGTCACAGGGCTACTGTTTCAGCCTTGGTTCGGGTGCTATCTCTTGGAGATCCACTCGCTCGTCGTCTGTGGCTCAGTCTAGCTGTGAGGCTGAGATCTACGCTGGTGCCATGGCGGCACAGGAGCTCCGCTGGCTGACCTTCTTGCTCACAGACTTAGGTGAGCGGCCTAGCTCTGCCCCGGTCCTGTACGCTGACAACAGGGCCATGATACTCCTGTGTCAGGAGCCTCGGCTTGAGGGTAGAGCGAAGCATATCCAGCTGCGGTACTTTCTCCTGCGTGAGCTACAGCAGCGCCGCCAGGCCCGCGTAGTTCACTTGGCCTCAGGTGCCAACACAGCTGATATCTTTACTAAGGCGCTTGCGCCTAAAGATCATCAGCGGCACTGTGTACAGCTTGGTCTTGTTCCTGTAGCTGCTCCCCTGTTAGGATCCTGATTGTGTACTCTCTATTATATATGCTTGTCAGACTGGCCTTGTGGCCTTACCTCCAGTGGCTGGACTAGTAGTGCCACCCTGGCTTGCTTCAGTTTTGGTTGTATTCTTGCTGACTGGTCTCCAGACCCCTGCCTCAGTGGTTGGACTAGTAGTGCCGCCCTGAGCTGTTTGTTTCTTGTTTAGTTTCACCCCTTGTCTAGCCTAGGGGGTGTGTCAACTTATACATATTATCTATGTAGAAGTTATAGGCTAGACTGAGGTATGCTTCTAGTGAGTACAACCAACTAGTATTTGTTCTAGGTTTCCACCTCTAGTCATTATTCGTTCTCATTTTGACACTGTAGTCTATGTACTCTTGGTTGTGGGGAAGTGGGAGAAGGGAGGTACGTATGTGGCTGTGGGGTGGAGTGGAGACTCGGCAAATCTTCCTTGGTTGCGGGGGTATGAGAGGGGTGTGAGTGAGTTGTGACTGGTTGCAGGGGACTTCGCCAAAAATATGTCTTGCGGGTGTTAGGAGTGGGGTACGGTGTGACTGGTTGCGGGGGGACTTTGCCAAAAATTTCTGGCATGCGGGTGTTCTGAGTTCGGTGTGACTGCCTGCGAAGGACTTCGCCGATTTTTTTGGGGGTGTGGGTGGGTGTGTCTGACTGGGCGGACTAGCATATCATAGCTCCATAATACAGCACACTAGATAGGGCAAATACATGGCAAGGGAACAAGGGTGAGCAGGCCATGCTAGTGATCAAAGCATGGGAGGGAAGGGTGGGCAAGTTGGAACAGAAAAATGCAAGGTCTGAAAGACCTGCCGATAGATGAAGGAGTTTGTCTTCTTTACAGCAAACTCCTCTTCTAGTCGAATCACAATCTGTAAATTTTTTATTACAAAAAAATTTCTCATATTGTGACACGACCTCAGAGGAGTGTGCAGTGCAGTCGTCATAGGTCAAACGAGACATCAAGTGATAGGTCGTCGGCGGTGGCGCTCGAGGGTGGCCTGGTACCGATCGGTCGCGCTCGAGCGAGTAGGATCTTGTAGCGTGCGAGAAGCAGCCACTAGCTCGCGGTCAAGCTGAGTAATGTAAAGCTCCTTGGCTGTATCACTTCGCCAGCGGCCGAGGGCCTTGAAGAGCCGGTCGGGGACTCCAACATCAACGGCGACCGTCGCAGCCGCCTTGCGGAAAGAATGGGTGCCCAGGTGGGCCGGGTTAAGGCCTACACGGGAGAAAGCATCTCGACACCAACCCCGAATGGCGGCGTACGAGGGAGAGCGATCTGAGGGGGAAGCTCGGGCACCCGGCTGAAATATACGAATAAGGGGGCCAAGGGTCCGCGGAGAATAGCCAGCCAGGAAGAGGAATTGTTGGAAACGCGACACCGGACAGTGGCGGGCAGAAGAAGCAGCCACTGGGACCCAAACACCGGTGCCAGCTTGGTCGGTCTTCGAACGGGGGATGAACAACCACATGCAGTCCCGATCGAACTCGATCTGGTGCCACTGGAGGGAGACGAGATCAGAGAAACGAAGGAAGGCTGCGAACATGAGGAGGGGAATAAGGCCCCGCTGGAATGTGGCCGGATCATGCGATGAGAAGTAGATGTCACAGATATCGTAAATCTTGGCTGGAGGAATGGGCTCCTTAGCTTGAGATGGCTTGCCACAATGACGCATGGCATAATCCTTGACTTGTGAAGAAAAGGGGCCGCGAATCGGGGAGGGGTGGCCAACCAGCCAATGGGCGCAGGATATGGCGGAACACGCAGTGCGCACAGCTGAGACGGTAGCGCCGCGACGGACCGAGTGCAGCAGAAAGAGGGACGCTGTCAGGTCGGTGGCGGGAAGGAAAGGAAGTGAGTGCGCCAAACAGAAGGCTCGAAACTGTCGCCAATAGGGTTCGTAAGTGCGAATGGTAGACTTCGCCCGAAGATCAACGGTGAGTGTGAGAAGGTCCGACAATAATCGACCAATATATGAGCATGCGCAGTGAAATAAATTTATACATTAGTTGAATGCAAAACGAAGCGCATACATCGGAGAGTTCGGAAGACCAGCACCGCTAAAGGCATGACGGTCACTGCCAACGCGTAAACAGCTAGCACCAAGGGTAAGGCGAAGGGCCATAACGACCTCCGGGCCCCAAGTGGAGCCGTCCAAGCTTAGCAAAGGCCACCAAAAGGCACTGGGCCAATATGGGATCACGAGAGTGAGAGAAGTGCGCGAGCGACGGGCATGAGCTAGGACAGCCGGGATGAGGGTGGGTGGAGGAAAGGCGAAGCAATTCTCGTGGCCCCAGTTAATAGAAAAGGCGTCTTGCGCAACAGCAGAGTGTGAGAACTCGAGGGAGCAGAAACGAGCGAGCTGCGCATTGGCAGGGGATGCGAACAAGTCGATAGTATGAGGCCCCCAATGCCTCTCAAGCAGCCGGAACCAAGGTCGTGTCAAGGAGTAGTCGTCGTGGAGCTCAATCTTGGACAGAGCATCGGCCTCGGTATTCAGCGCACGGGGAATCCATTGGACCGTAAGACGGATCATATGGCGCACGCACAATTGAATAATCGCGCGGCATACGAAGGTAAGCTCGGGACGGCGAGAGCCTCCCTTCTGGAGGATGGAGTAGGCCGCCTGACTGTCGCTGCGGAGCAAGAGGTGCGAGCGTCGGATTTCGACAGAAAAGGCCGAAAGGGACCAAAAGATTCCGGCCAGCTCGCGAAGGGTACTGGACGAGCCCAAGAGGGCTAGAGGCAGCGGGGAGGAGAGCGAGCCGACACGACCATCCGGCGCTGAATAACAAGCCCCCCAGGCATGGTCGCTAGCATCCACGTACATGACCACGTCGTACAAATGCGGGTTGTGGAAGCGGGCGCCGTTGAAAACGTCGAACTGTGTAAGCCAAAAACGCAGTTCTTCAACAGACTCAGGGGTGAGGAGAATGGCCGCCCCCCATGAGTGGCATTCGGCGATCTGCGTGAGAAGGTGGTGGGAGAAAGCGCGCGCGACAGTGCCAAGTGCCAAGGACATGGAGGCCAACATGCCGGTGATGCGGGCAGCGCGGCGAACAGGGATGCGACGCCCGTTAGCGCCGAGTGTGCCTAAATCATCCAGCTCGGCAAAAAGCCGGTTGCGCCGATCCGCATCGACAGAGAAGGTGGTGGTGCGCGTGTCCAGCAAGAGGCCCAAGAACTTCAAAGATTGTGCCGGTGCGAGTTGTGATTTTTTGAAATTCACAACGAAGCCCGCGGCTGCGAGGTCGGCAATGATTATGGAGCGGTTGTGAAGAGCCTCCGCTCGAGTGGCACTGATGAATAGGATATCATCGACGTATGGAATAAGGCGGATGCCATGGCTACGCCAGCGTTTAGTGAGTTGCTTAATTAACTGGGTAAACACAAATGGCGCTGTAGCCAGCCCGAAAGGCAAAGAGAGGAATTGGTAGTCCTGCCCTTGCAGGGAGAATCCGAGAAACTGCCAGAAAGCGGGGTGAATGTCGACGTGGTGGTATCCAGATTTGAGATCGATCGTGAATAGCCAATCGCCTTCTTGCACCAAATCAGGAACGCGAGTAAGTCCTTCGTATCGAAAGCGAGGTACTGAGAGGAATGAGTTGACATGCCGCAAATCCAATATCAGCCTCTTTTTTGAGGGTTGGACAATCACGTTTAAGGGGCTAACGCATGTGAGGGTTGTGGAAGGAGGAACAACCCGAGCTGCGCCGGTGGCGAGAAGCTCGGCCACTGCACCTACGGCGAAAGAGGTGAATTGCAAAGCACCGGCGTGGTTCTTAGTACGAGACGGAGGGGGCTCAGAGGCAACCCATGGTAGGCGATATCCAGATGTAATCACCGATAGAATCAAGCGGCTGTCGCACCAAGCGGACCACCATGCAGCGCGGTCACGGAGGCGGCCTTGCATGCGGGTAATCTAGGTTGCGTCATCGGCATAGGCCGAAATGGTTCCGAGCTCTGGTGGGAGAGGGAACACAAATAGGGACGGTAGAGAATCAGGAAGGTACATCATGTAGTTCCGATCACAACGATTTTTTTTCTTTTTTTTTCGGGAAGGAAGGCAAACGCTAAATATAGGTGCCCGCTTGCTCGCTATTATTCGGCCACGTCATCCCTTAAGGGATAAACCATGGGTTGGGAATGTGAACTTGGCATGTTGGGCTGTAGTTGGTCGTCATATATGGTGATGACATAGAAATCTTGTCATGAATCTTATCAACGTCAGTCTTTAAAGGACGCACACACATTGTGTATGCGTCTTGTGGGCACGTTCAAGTCTTCTTGCACGGGCCCAACGGGCAAGACCATGTGGTCGTATGACGCGTGTATTAATCTTGCTTGAATGCACAAATGTGGTTTTTTTTTTTTTTTTTTTAATTTATTTATTAAGAACGCTACAACATCGGAGAGTTCAAGCAAACTTTACACAATCTTAGCCGGCCCATTGGCCCCTTGGCCCCTTTGGGGGCAATTAGCCATCCCATGCCCGGGTTCACGGCAATAGAAACAACGGCCGTCGCCGTCCCTACGCCATGTGTTCCAAAGGCGCTCCCCTTGGCCGCGAGGGCGAAGAGGGGGTTCAGGACGGGAGGTGGGATGGGTGGGCCGAGTGGGCCTCTTCTTGCTGGCCGCTACAATCTGAGAAGCGGCCTTCACATTCTTATCCTCTACCACTTCCCCATATTTAATCTTAAGGGCCATATTGGCCACTTCGAAACCGCGTTGATCGGCGGTAAACAAAAAATGAATCTTCTCTTCCGCCTCCTCTACTATCTGCTGGAGATAGTCGGCGGCTTGTTCACCACCATCAAGTGGTAAAACCGAGATAGCATGACGTGCAATAGCTTGAATGCGCTCAAAACTAAAAAGTTGCGTACGAATTCCATCGCTTTTAACTAAGGAAGAGCGCAACTGAGGACGTGCAGGTGGAATAGGAGCGAGGGTGAGCGATGCAGAAGCGGATTTCGGGCGGGCAGCATTACCTTCGTCGAGCGTGGCATGGGGTGCTTCCTCGTCCATTTCGTCGTCAACGGGCTCGGGGGCGGGCGCCGGGAGGCGAGAGCGTGGGGCTACCGTCGCTGCGACGCGTGCTGGTTCCGGTGGCGGTGCGGGATCGGCGTCATTGCCACGCTGGAGCGCCGCGAGAAGACCAAGAACGTGGTGAATGGCCTCGTTGTTGGTGCCGGCGTTAACATTGTTGTCGTTGTAGCGAGCAGAATTATGTTCTGCAGAATAAGGCGCTGTAGATGCAGTGGAGCGCGCTGTAACGCGTTCGCCAGCAGCTCTTGTGAAGATTCGCTGGAGATTGCGCTGGGCTGCAGGATCCAGGCGCGCAATCATTTCGGCGATCTCTGCTGCTCCAGGGGTCGAGATCTGCGGAATCCCGCGCGGATTCACTGCGGCAGGAGGAAAATCTGTGCGGCGATCTGCGCGATCCCGGTCCCGATCCTGGCGATCCTGGCGAATCTGGGGCGCTGGGGCGTTGAGATCGCGCTCATGATGACGCCCTGCGAGCGCAGGATCACGATCATGATTGTGGTCCTCGCGCGCAGGACCGTCATGATTGCGTTCGGTAGGTGGGGGCCGGGACGGGGCGTTTTCGGCAGTCGGGTTCGTGTCGACGCGGTTCTGCTCGTTACGCCGCTCGCCTTGAAATCCGGGGGGGAAATCGCGATTGCGTGACGTGTTACGATCCGCGTCCCCTGCCGCGTTTTCGACGTGCTGAACAGGGTCTTGACGCGCGCCACTCAGCAAATCCAAAGCGGTAACGGCGCCGTTACCTCCGCCAGGACGAGGAGAACGAGAACGTTCTCTATGCTGAGATGAAGAGTTTCGGTCCCCCTCACGTACAGGGGACCCACGCCTTCCACCACTCCTAGTATTCACACGAGGAGCAGGAGGCCTACCACTTGCAGCGGAAATGAGTCCGCTAACCATTGTAGAGTATCTAACAGAAATGACGTCTTGCAGCAAGAGACTTCTATGCCCAGATCTGGGCATAGAGGTTTAGAGTGTGCTGGTGGTATACAAGTTGGAACAGAAAAATGCAAATGAGACTAGGTGGCAGGTCTGAAAGACCTGCCGATAGATGAAGGAGTTTGTCTCCTTTACAGCAAACTCCTCTTCTAGTCGAATCACAATCTGTAAATTTTTTATTACAAAAAAATTTCTCATGTTTCAGCGCCCCCCCACATACATACGCTGATGCTTCAGCGTACACCCTAAAAGAAAGGCTGAAATTTCGGGCAACACACAAATAAAAAGGCTGATTTTTCAGGGCCCACTAAACAAAAAAGGCTGAGTGTTCAGCCTTAGTACCAACAAAATGTCTGAAAAAAGGCTGAATCAGCGTAAAAAGGCTGATATCTAGGGCCCTGATGGCAGGTAAGGCCTCCATGCCATGGTGAATGTGACGAGCAAGGAAGCTTACCCTTGGATGATACAGCAAGCATAGTAAAGCACACTGAATTGTTGCACCAGTATACCTCCCCCATCATGAAGAGCCCCTCTCTCATACATGTGCCAGAAGGATAAACACCCGCTTTATCCCTTCCCTTCCCTCCCACTGCCCTCCCTTCACCTCAACAGCCTAGACACGAGGAGCGAGCCGAGACACCCCAATCCAGTGCCCACTGTGGACGCCCCTTCTCAAGCAGTGTGCCCATTGCCCATTGCCCAATGCCCAACCCTGCAGCACACAGGCGGCCCTAGTGCCCATCAGAGCAGACCAAGTCCCTTCACATCACACAGCCTCACACACCCCCGCGTATATGGTCCGAGTCGATTCAGTCGACTCCAAAAACGCTGCAACTACTAGCATGTACCCATCCCATCCCAACCCATCCCAGCCATCCAATCCAAGCCCGCTCAGCCCGCCCCTAGTGCCCCCCGTGCCGAGGCGGAGCCGCTTTACACGGGAGCAACAACAGCGGGGTGACATCCACAGCACTGAACTTCGCTGAGTTGGTTATTGAGAATTCCCCAAAACCAGCTCTCAACTCCTGTGGAACTGCACCGTCCACAGCACACGCGCGCCGCACCGCACTGCAGCACACATCCCTCCGGGGCCAATCCCAGCCTGCAGTCCGCTCCTAGAGCCCCCCCGGACGAGATGGAGCCCCTTTACATGGCCACACTGACCCTGGCGGCACATCGACAGCATGGAATTGCGCCGTCCAGAGCACCCTCCTGTCGCACTGCAGCACATCCCCCTGAACCAACCAGCCTGCCCCCAGTGCTCCTAGTGCCCCCCAGGGCGAGATGGAGCCCCTTTACACGGCCGCACCGACCCCGGCGGCACATCCACAGCATGGAACTGCGCCGTCCAGAGCACTCTCCTGCCGCACTGCAGCAGCTGTAGGGAGAAGATCTTCTGCACGGCGCGCCACTGCTGCAGAAACTCTTCCTCCGAGCACGTGTGCGGCACCAGCACCTCGTCCAGGACTCGGCTCGGCCCGCAATAGGAGAAAGGACGCTGGGACTCTATGTCGTTGAGCGTTATGAGGGAGGAGGGGGGGCCTCCGGCCTCGTAGTTGGCGCCGTGCAGGCGCAGCAGGTGGTGGCGCTGGCGGGCGTAGGCCCCGTGGGAGAGGGAGATGGCGGCTACTGCATGCACGTCTTCTAGGAGCTCCTCCAGTCGCTCTTTTACCTGGGGGGAGGGAAGGGAGAGATAGGAGAGGAAGGTGGGAAAGTGGTGGCGCTGGCAGGAGTATGTGCCGTGGGTGAGTGAGATGGCTGCTACTGTATGCACGTCTTCTAGGAGCTCCTCCAAACGCTCCTTAACCTGGGGGGGAGAGGCGTGGGGGTTGGGGGAGGTGAGGGAGAGAAGTGAAAGCAGGTGATGGGAAGGAGGGAGGGATGAGATGAGAGTGAAGGATGAACCAGAGGGGAGATGTTCTCAGGAGAGACCAGGCAGGTGGATGGAACAAGGCCTTGCTAGTTAGGGGAGAGGCGAGGGGAAGGTGAGGGGAAGGCGAGGGAATGGTGAGGGGAAGGTGAGGGGAAGGTGAGGGGAAGGTGAGGGGAAGGTGAGGGGAAGGTGAGGGGAAGGCGAGGAGAAGGCGAGGGGAAGGCAAAGCTCAAAGCCTGACAGAGGCAAGAAGAAAGGATGCACGAGGGAGGGAGGGGCTTACCGTGGGCAGGAGAGGGTCGAAGAGCTCCTCTATCTTCGTCTGCAGCACCGCTGCCGACACAACACCACCAGGACCACCACCATCCATACCCCCTCCTCCACCTCCTCCACCTGCGATGGACCCCAGGGCCGCGTCATACCCCATGTTGAATCTATGGAATGCCATCCTGCCCTCCACGGTGCCGTGTGCGTCCTCCATGGCTAGAGCCACGAGCCCCGTCTTGAACTCGCGCGCCCCCATGTGCTGCTGCAGCGCCCTGTGGCTCGCGGATCTCTCTGCGGCGAGGACTGATTGGGAGAACTGGAGGGCGCGCGGGGCGAAGGACTCCACCTGCTGCTGCTGCTGCTGCTGCTGAGAGGATGAGGAGGAGGAGGAGGATGAGAGGAACTCGTAGAAGCGCGTGTGCGAAGGGATGAGCGCGTACCTGGAGTGGTGGATGGGGGATGGGGGGGAAAAGGGGGGGAGCGGAAGAGGCAGGATTGTAAGGGGTTGGGTTGGTTGGAGGGTGGGGGTAGAGGGGGTTGGGAAGAGAGCGCGAAGAGAGGTGAGGAATGGAAAACGAACGCCGGGATGACAAGAGCATGGAGAGGACGGAGGGGGGTGAGGGAGAGGCGGTGGAGGGAGTGTGGGAGAGGGAGAACGAGCAGGGGGGAGGGAGAAGGGGGAGGGGGAAGGGGGCAGAGCTCTGTGGGGTGCGAGAGTGTAAGGGTGAGAGGAGGTAAGAGGGAGTAGAGGGGAGGAGGGGGAAGGGGGAGGAGGAAAGAGCAGATGGCACAGCAGGACGTACGATTTGGGCCCCATGCAGAGCATGGACTCGGCGACGAGCTTGGCAGCCTCGCAGAGCTCAGCAGGGTGCGAGTGATCAGGCACGACCACGGGCCACATGTGCCACGGCAGGCGCCGCGCAACCGCGGGCGGCACCTCCAGCATGTGGCGCCGCTCCACCACCAAGAACGAGTACAGGAAAGGCTCTGGTGGCGATGGTGGTGATGGTGATGGTGGTGATGCTGCTGTGTTGCCGTCTCCGCTGCTGCCGGTACCAGCAGTGGCCGCACCACCGACGCCAGCGGCAGAAGCAGTGCCGGCAGCAACAGAAGCAGCAGAAGCCGATGCAGTGAAGGCAGGGTGTGGGCCGGTCCTTTGGAGTGGTGCAAGAGCTGTGCTAGGGGGCCCGGGGTGGGGTGTGCGGGTGAAGGGCGCTGGAGGGGTGGAGGAGGAGGCGGCTGAGAGGAGGTCGTAGGTTCGCAGCGCAGCAGGGGAGAAGGGGTTCTGCAGGGGGGGCCGAGAGGCGGGGCAAGAGGGGGGCGCAAGGGGGGGCGAGAGAGAGTGTGATTCGGTAACACAGGTGCGCAAGGGAGAGTGCAAGGAAGGAGCAACATGGAAAGAGCTGGGCGGGGAGGGGGGGAAGAGTGGGGGGAGAGGGGGGGAAGTGCAGGGGACAAGTATCAACCATCCCCATGCACTAAGCCGCGCCACTCCCAAAAAGCCAGCCCACGCCCCACAAACACCCATGACCCACTATCCCCCCTCCCTCACCTTGGAAATGAAGAACATGGGCGGGCAGATCTGCTCCACCACATTAGTGGCATGCTTGCACACATGCTCGTAATGATTCAAGAATATATCCGCCCACTGCCCCACTTTAATCGCCCGCGCTCGAGCTGGGCTCCTCGTGAACTCCAGCCAAGAATACGGCGACTTCACATCCCTCTCGCCCCCCGGCCCGCCAGTTAAGTCCGTCACCCACACGATCTCCGGTCCCGGCCGTGCCTGCAGGGGCACTTGGCGCATTTTCCGGTGGAGTAGCGGGGGGCCCGAGTCCGGGAGAAGGCTGGGCGGTAGACCTTGGGAGGCGCGGGCAGCAGCGGCGGCTGCGGCTGCTGCGGCGGCGGCAGCAGCGGTGGCTTGGACGGAGCAAGCAGGAGTGTCGACGCATGCACGTGCCGTGGATGCCTCTCCTGACCCCCCTCCTCCCTGTCCTGCTGACCCTCGTGCCGTCTCACCGTTGCTACCTGCATCACATACCCCCCCCAGAGGACCTACCATGGCTGCATATCCCCCTTCGGATTGACCCGACATTCCTGCCATCCAAAAACTGCTGCTGCTGCTGGTGGTGCTGATGGTGTGAGTTGCACCATTAGCGCTAAGCCCCCCTGCAGTGGCGGGAGTGGTGTAGTTGACTGTGATTGTATCGGACGTGCGGTGGCGGCCAGGCAGGACTGGGGGAGGTGGTAGCTTGCGCACGGATGGCATGGCTCTGGATGGCGGGGGGAGCAGAAGAGGAGTTGGCAGGGAGGGGAGACATGTGAGGTGGGGGGACGTGAGGGGAGGGGAGAAGTGTGAAGGGGGGGGGGGGGGAGGGGGGGTTGGGGTAGGAGGGAGATGGATGGCAGGTGGCCAATAAAATTGGGCGGAATAGAGGGACTGAGGAGGGAAAGGACGAGCAGAGAGGACGATGGAACAGAGAGACTAAAGAGGGTGGGGTTGGGGTGGGGTTGGGGTGGGAGCGGGGAGGGGGAAGAGGGGAGAGGGGAGAGGGGAGAGGGGAGAGAGGAGGGGAAGGGAAGGAGAAGGGGGGAGGGTTTGGAGAAGGAGGAGCAGCAGAGGCAGGAGAGCAAGTGGGGAGAGACGGGCAAGTCATTAAAGTGAGGCATGGGATAGTGGGTGCGTGCACCTGCAGGGGATGGTGAGAGAGGGATGCAGAATGTCTTTGGCGAGTAGCAGCAGCCCTAGAGCCACCTCCCGCACCACTGCTGCCGCTCTTGCCACATCTAAGGCCCCCTTCCTCGCCCTCGCCTCCTCCCCTCCTCCCATGCGCCCCACACCCGTGCCTGAAGCAGCAGCAGATGCAGACGCAGCAGCACTGCCACCACCAGTATTTCCGCAACCAACACCGCAACTACCACCGCCACTGCCGCCTATACTGGCAGCGGCAGCTGCAGTAAGCACGGGGGCTTTATCGTAGGAGAGGTCCGGAAGGAAAGAGAACTTCCCAGCACTGCCTGCTGCCAGCCCTGCCAGCGCTGCTGCTGCTGCTCTCGCCTCTGCAGCAGCAGCGGGGTGGGAAACAAGTGCCCCTTCAGCAGCGTCACTTCTGGCTTGCAACCAAGGAAACGTGGCACCAGCAGCACCAGCAGCTGAAGGAGGTGCTGCAGCTGCAGGCACAGCAGCGCCAGAAGAAGCAGCAGCAGCAGGAGTAACAGCAACAGCAGCAGCAGCAGGGCGGGAGAAGGAAGGTAGGGGAGGTGAGAGGCAGGAGGAGGCGAGGGGGCGGAGGACGTGCAGCGCGAGGGAGAGCGCCTGGGGGGCCATGGTGGAGTGGGCCCATTGGCGCAACCGCATGGCGATGCTGGTGGGCGCGTCAAAGAGCCGCACCGTGCACTCCAGGGCGAAGTCCGCTGCTGCTGCCGCGTCTGCGGGGAGGGAGGGAGGGAGAGAGGGAGGGAGGGAGGGGAAGGAGGACAATTTGGCTTGGAAAGGAACAAAAGGAGTGGAGTTCAACATGCCTCGCTGCCACATCGATGGCCCCAACACCTGTCCCTCCTCTCTTCACCCCCCACTCTCCCTTAATGAACCACTTCCCATCCCTTCCCTTTCCTCCACCATCCCCCCCCACCTCTCTCCCCCTCCCCCTCCCCCTCCCGCCCTCCCGCCCTCCCGCCCTCCCGCCCTCCCGCCCTCCCGCCCTCCCGCCCTCCCGCCCTCCCGCCCTCCCGCCCTCCCGCCCTCCCGCCCTCCCGCCCTCCCGCCCTCCCCCCCTCACCTATGGAGCACGCCATGTGGTGCCGCCATGCCTGCTCCATCTCCTGCCGCACCATGCAGTGCAGCACCGCCTCCGCCCCCACCACCACTCCGCCCCCCGCTCTTCTTCCTCCCACCTCTTCCCCTCCCCCTCCTCCTCCTTCTCCTCCTCCTCCTCCTCCTCCTTCTCTTCCTGCTGCTGCTCCTCCTGCTCCTCCCACACCCCCTGTGCCAGTCTCCCCCTTACCCAGACCACCAGCGCCGCCCCTTCCCTGCATATTCTCCAGAGCCTCGACCGAGCCCCATCCCCACCCCAACACCCCATCCTCCACCCTCGCCTTCCCCTTATCCTTCCCTCTATCCTTCCCTCCTGCGCCACCCCCAGCTGCCGCCACCCACCCCGTCCGCCCTCCTCCCTCCCCACCCCCACCCCCATCCCCATCCCCATGCACCCCCCAGGTATCACCATCACCGTCCTCCCCTATCCGGAGCAGGCGCGGCGAGGAGAGATGGTGCGGGGCGAGCAGCGAGAGCGCGACTTCGAGGCCGAGGGAGCGGTGCGTGGACCAGAGCTTGTCGAGGGCCGTCTCAGACGCCACCACGAAGCTGCTGCCTAGGCTCAGGACCTCCTCCTCCTGCTCCTCGTGTGCGGGTGGTGGGGGCGATGGCAGTGCTGCTGGGGAGCTGGGAGGGGGAGGAAGGGGGCAAGGGAGGCGGGAAGGGAGGGGAAGTAGGGGGGAGGGGAGACAGGGAGGGGAGCAGATGGGGTAAGACGGAAATGAGCTGGTATTGGTACGCGGAGTCAGCCAAACAGGCGAACAGCAGAAACCCACGTGTGTGACGATGTGAGCATGGCGATGGCAGCCTCCTGTTCGTCCAGCATGAGCGCGCACGCCACGTCCCCGAGCCCCTCAAACGCCTGCCGCAGCGCGCCCACCACAAACGCCACCATGCGGCGCCACCACCGCTCGCAGCCGTCACTCGCCCACGCACACGTCTCAAGGAAATCCTGCACTTCAGACCTTAGAGCGTCTAGCTGCTGAACGATCTCCTCACGGAAGGCAGAGAGGAAGGATTGCTCGCATTTGAAGCGCACGTGCTCCCAGTGGGCTTCCGCTGCGAAGGTGCGGCTCATGCTGTCCATAGGGCTGGCCCCGCTGCCGCTGCCGCCGCTACTGCTGCCGCTGCTGTTTCCAAAGGCTGCGAAACCGCTACTGGTGCTGGTGCTGTTGCCGGGAGGGACGAACGCGTTGCTAGTGATGGTGGGGCCTGTGCTGGTGCTGGTGCTGCTGCCGGGCATAGTCGCAGGCGGGAGCATGGGCAGGCTGCTGATAAACGGGGTGGTTGAGGAGAGGAGCAGGTGGGAAGACGAAGAAGAGGCGATCAGTTCAGTCTTACCCGTGGGTGGAGCAGATGCGGATGCAGGAGAAGGGGATGGCACGGTGTGAAGCGGTGCGGTGTGGTGTGGCGGTGCGTGGGAAAGAGTGTGTGCCGCAGCAGAGAGCAGCAGGTTCCAAGGGAGGTCGGGAGTGGCTTCGAGAGGCGAGGACGCGGAGGGTAGGGCGGGAGCAGCAGAACGAGGGGAGGGAGAAGGGAGAGGGGGGAGGGGAGGGGGGAGCATGGTAGCGGTGGTTGAATCGGTTAAGCTGGTGCCGTTGCTGCAGTGCTTGTTGCTGATCGCAGTGCTCTCCTTCCCGCTGCTGCTGTTCCTGATGCTGCTGCCACTGCTATTCCCATTTCTACCGCTGTTGCCGTTGTTGTTGTTGCTGCTCGTGTTAGCGTTGCTGTCTGGCAGCGGCAGCAGCCCGTGCCGTGTGAACAGCCCGTTGAGCGTGAATGCAAGGGTGGTGGCGGCCCATAGCAGCACCTGGTTGTCGTGCCGCAACACATGCGCCTGCAGCAGCGGGTGCTCCTGTGGCGGGCAAAAGAAAGGGGGAGGGGGAAAGAGAGAGGGAAAGAGGGAGAGAGAGAGAGAGGCGAGAAGCATGTGTTCGAGTGTCCATGCGGAGGAGTGTACCTGGAAACCTGAACCACCACCAGACAAGTCGGCAAGGAACATGAGCCGCAGAGGGAATTCAGAAAGTTTGGTTCGGTGCGAATGGGCATGCCTGCCTGTGCGAGTGCGGCATGTGCGTGCAAGCGCGTGTGCGTGTGTCCGTCCGTCCGTCCGTCCGTGTGTCTGTCTGACCTGGAAGGAGAGCACGCCCGGCGGCAGCACTTCCAGGGTGTGGGCGAGGTGGTTGCTCAGCAGCACGCGCTGGTGCACGTCCACAAACGGCGCCAGCGCAGCACAGCGCGCCACCGCCGCAAACCGCGACCGCAAGTACGCCCGCCGCTCATCCGCGTGCGGGCCGTCACTCGCTCCCCCGCTCCCACAACCACTCCCGCTGCCGCCGCCGCTGCCACTGCTGCCAACACAACCCGCGCCGCCAGCGCCGCCAGCACCGAAAGCACCAGTGAAAGCTAGGTCGAGGGGCGAGTCCGTTCCAATGGCTGCAGATCCTGCTGGTCCTTCAACCGTTGCCCAGTTGCTGTTCTCTCCAGGACACCCACACCCGCAGCCACAGCCAGTGCCGCAAACCCCCCCCCTACTGCTGCCATCCACACCTCCTCCTCCCCCTCCCCCTCCGCCCGCTGCCCCTTCCCCCACGCCTCCCCCCGTGCCGATGGCGCAGTAGTCGAGGGGGATGAGGAAGAGCGGGGGGCGTGGGCGGAAGAAGAGCGCGGGCCAGAGAAGGCGGCGGATGAGGTCGTCTGAGAGCGGCCGGCGCGCACAGCATGGTACAATGACGTCCGCGGCGTGCAGCAGGTGCTGCAGGGGGGGCGAGGCGGACACGCTGGGGACGCCCGGGGTCTGTGAGGGGGTGGGCAGAGGGGAAGGAGAAGAGGGGAGGGAGAGGGGGAGAGAAGAGGCGGTGAAGGAAAGGATGGGACGATGGGAGGCAGGGAGGGAGGCAGGGGGGGGACAGGGTGACAGGGTGACAGGGAGATAAGGGGAGAATGTTTAAAGTGACAACGCGACAACAGCAACAAAATCAGCGGCAGCACGCACATCAAAGAGGGTGTATCCAGCAGGCAGTCCTATCGCCGGCGACTCCAGCAGCAGCGCCTCCACAGCCAGCCGCTGCCCCTCGGTGAGCCTCCCCGCAACGCTCCCCGCAAGCATCTGCATGCGCCCAAACACCCCCCCCTCCGCGCCGTCCACCTCCCCCTTCCCCACCACGCCGCCCACCACCGCCTCAGGCAGCTTCACCACTTCCGGCGCCACCAACCGCACTCTACCGTCCACCACCGCGCAGCCGAAACACTCTCGGAGGTACACGCAAAGATCCTTCGCCGGTCGAGAGGAGAGGTCGTTAGCAGCGATGGCAGTGACGGCTGCGGCAGCAGCAGGGTCAGCGAGAATGAGGGACTCCACTAGGGACTCGTAGACGGCGGGGGAGCGCGCGAGGAGCGATGCACGCAGGTGGCTGGGGTCGGGGTGCTCGAGTCGCCGCACAGCGACGGCAATGGATGGGGCGGAGGAGGGGGACGCGGAGGGGAGGTGGGGGAAAGGAGGAGAGGCTGCAGCAGTGGCAGATGCTCCTCTGGCGGCGGCGGCAGCAGCAGCAGCAGGCGTGGCGGCAGTGGGAGCGGGAGCACCTGTTGAGGAAGGAGGTTGGTGCTGCATGTTGAGTAGCACCTGTTGCTGCTTGTCCTGCTGCGCCTGCACCCACTCCTGCCACCTGCTGCTCTGCTCGCCCCCACCCACAGCAAACGGCGCCTTGCCCTTACCCTTCCCCTTCCCCTTGCTCTCCTTGTGCGTCTTGCTCTCTTTGTGTGACTTGCCGTCCTTGCTGCTTCCCCCCTCCTCGCCCTCCCTCCTCCCCGTGTGCTTCCCCTCCGCCTTCCGTTTTTCCCCGGAACTGCCATTCCCGCACAGTGCAGCAGCAACACCAGAGCCTTCCTTCTCCTCCTGCTGCTGCTGCTGCTGCTGCTTGCGCCGCCGCCTCTGCTGCTGTTTCTCCCCGTCTCCCCCTGCCCCCTGCCCGTCCTCCCCCTCCTCCTCCCCTGCATTCTCCTCTCTCCACCTCTTCTTTCCCCCACACTCGCTTCCTTTCCTCTCCCTCCCTTCCTTTCCCCCTTTCCCATGCCTTCCCTTCTTCCCGCTTCCCGCCGCCTTCCCCCTCTCCTCCTCAATTCCGGTGGCAGCAGCACCACCAACAGCACCACCTTTACCACAATCACCACTACCAGCAGCAGCAGCAGCAGCAGCAGCCGCCGCAGGGGATTCAGCAGCAGGAGTCAGCCCTTGCTGCTGCTGCAGCTGATGCTGCTGCGCCGCTGCTGCTGCGGGTGCTGCAGGTGTCCATGCTGCAGGGGTAGTAGCAGTGGTGGCAGGCCTGCCGGACGCTAGAGGGAACGGCCCTCGAGTGCCGTCACTACCGGGGCAAACGAGTCTGTTAGAAAGGGGGATAAGGGGGATGGAGGGACGGAGGGACAAAGGGACGATGTGAGATGAAGCACTAGGGGAGAAAGCGTACTCCGTTTGCTAGGCAGGATCGAATGGCCCTGCACCAATAGGATCAAAGGAGTCATGTCTTAAACAGAACCAATCAAAGTACTAAGCGCACGCGCACACACGCAAGCCTATGACATGTGCCCGCGTGTACACCCACACATCTCCCCCACACAACCATACTCCCCACAATGTCGCCATCACCACATCCCTCACCCCATCCACCTCTTCCCCCTGGGGGCCCCCCTCCACCAACCCCCCAACTCACCGGTTCCCCAGGTGGCTCTTCCCCGCGCCAGGCGCGCCCACGAGCACCACGCGCACGTCCCGCTCCCCCTTGGCGCGCACGGCGCGCTTCAGCTCCGCCAGGTACCCCGCCACCTCCTTCTGCAGCAAGCAAGACTCGAGTTTCTCTGTAGCGAGGATGAGCTTGCGGATAAACTCGTCCAGCCCCGGGTGGTCGGGCGCGCGCTGGGTTCCGCCGCCCCACGGCGGAAGCTCCCCGCGCTCCTGGTGAAGGAAGGAGGGAGGGGGAGAGAGGGGGGGGAGAGAGGGGGAGGGAGGAGGGAGAGTAGAGGAGAGGGTGAGGAGAACGGGGGCAGAGAAAAAACACGCATATGTGTATGCCGGGCGCGCGCGTGCATCCTGCGGTCCCCCGCCTTGCATCGTCCCTCCATCCCAGCTCCTCATTCCCCTCATTCTCCCCGCTCTCTCCGCGCTCCTCCCCACCGTGACCCACCCCCCAAGTCCCCGCCCACACAAACCCCCTCCCCCTCTCCCCATCCCCACCCGCGCCCAGACTTAACGCTCAACCAGACACTCCCCCCCCTCCCCCTCCCTCCCCTGCGCTTTCCCCTCCCCTCCCCCCCCCCGGCGCGGGCGCACCAGCTTGGGCACGACGGCGTCGTGGATGAAGCGCTTCATGAGCTGCGCGCGCGCGCGGTCCTTGGTGGTGCGGTCCAGGAAGCCCAGCGCCTCGCGCAGGGAGATCACTGACATGAGGTTCTTGCCCTCCTTGATCTTGTCGCGACTCCCCTTGAACGACGACCGGCTGCGCGGGGGGGGGGAGAGGGGGGGAGGAGAGGGGGGAGGAGGGGGGGCGGAGGAAGGTCGGGGGAGGGGAGGGAGGAAAAGGGGGGGGGGAAGAGAGGAAAGGGGACAGGTGGAGGACGACGTAAGGGAGGGCGGGCGGGGGACGAGAAAGCGACGAGAAGCTCGCGCGTTGACATTTGCAAGATGGTCCAGTCAAGGAGGGGGGAAGACCCCGCATGCTTTTCTTCTCCGCGGAGCCCGCCGCAGCCCTCGGTCAACCCCCCATCACTCCTCTCCGCGAGACCCGACTTCCCATCTCCCGCTCCCCCAGGCCCCCACACCACACCCCCGCACCCCAGAGACCAGCGCAACCCTTGCGCTACGTCCTCCTTATTTCCCTCCCCCCCCCCTCCCCCCCCCCCCGGGCTACTCCTTCCGCGCACCTATTGCCGAGTTCGAGCGCCTTCCCGATGCCGTTGTCCCCGCCCAGCTGGAAGCGCAGGCACTCGCGGATGCACCTTCCGCCTGCGCGCAACACACGGGGGGCGGGAAAGGATAACGGGGAAAATGTGCGGGGCGGGAGAGCGGGCGCGGGGAAAGAGAGGAGGAAACGGGGGAAGACTGGAGGTTGAGTAACGGAAGACCGGAGGCTGAGTAACGGAAGGCGCGGAAAGTGTGGAAGGCAGTCGGCAGAACCGATTAACTGAGTTGCGGCGTCGGGTAGAAGGACGGATGGGGGGAAAACGGATAGACGTATGGACGGGTAGGCGGCCGAATGGACGAGTAGGCGGCCGAATGGACGAATAAGCGGCCGAATGAACGGGTAGGCGACCGAATGGACGGGTAGGCGGCCGAATGGACGGGTAGGCGGCCGAATGGACGGGTGAGCGGACGGATGGACGGGTGAGACGGATCGATGGAGTAGATTAAACACGCATCGACCCTTACCCAAGTCTTTAGGGACGTAGACGCGCAGCGCGGTGCCTTGGAATTCCGCCTTGTACGCGTGGAAATTCGCGGACGGCTGCGCCACAGCATGCGCGCCTCCGCGCTCCGCCCCGCCTGCGGGAAGCCCTTCCGCCCTCCCGCCCGCACTAGCTGCGCCAGCGCCACCCGCGCAAGCTCCCCCTCCTTTTATCGACCCAGGGTTGGCGCTGGGGGAGGCGGTGGGATACGCGGAGGCAGCGGGAAGCATGCTTTCCGCCAACGGTCCTCTGATAGGCGCAGAAACGCCAGTCGATGGTGACGGGAACGCTGGGGCTGCCCCTTTCCGCTGCGACGGGGAAAGCGGGGGGAAGCGCGCAAGGGCTTCTTCCTTGGGCACGGCGGGCGGATAGCCCCGCCGGTGAGGCGCGGGAGGCGGCCTGCGCGGGTGCAAAGGGGAAAGGGAGAGGCGGATTAGGGACTAGGGAGGAATGAATGAAGACGAAGCGAGCGAGCGATGAGAGGGTGACACGAGGGGAGCGACGGGAAGTCCGATCGTATAACACGTCGACGCGGAATGGACGCAAGTCGCGCAACTTGGCGCGCTTTTCTGGGAAACTAGCGTGCAGCCCTTGGAACTTAACGCGGAGAAAGAGGCTGAGAAGCGAAAGAACGGGAGGAGAGGACGAATGGTCAGATTGGGCGGAACGGTAGGGTAACGAGGCAGGAAGAAGAGGTCAACGAGAACGGAAACTTCGTGGGGGGGATGCAATCTCGTGCGGGTAACGCGCACGCGAGGTGAGCAAATGGAGCCGCAGGAAAGCCTAAGGCTCTCATCGGAACACCTTACGGCTTGCTTGAGGAAGCCCAAGACTCTCACGAACGGATCACTAGAGAGCAACGAGGTGTGGGTATAAGCGGGGATGACAACCTCTAAAGACGGGATGCGAAGAGAGGCACCAAGGAAGTAAACCAAGGCAGGGTCCATACATTATGTCCTTGTTGCCGCTAGGACCGTACCCCTCCTGTCTCGCCCGCTTCCCATTAGCACCGCTACTAGGCGCAGCATGCATGGCTGGCTATTGCATGCCCTAAAGTCGGCCACCTGTTGCTACCTTGCTTCTAGATCTAGCAGCTGCAACACGGCCCTCCTAAACTGAGTCTCGCGCAACCGCTGCGGCCACTGTATACGGTTTCCCTTTTCTGTTGTAACGTTTAGAGTGCGGTACTGCAGCGACACGGTAACCGTGGTAGCATCGCACCCGATGGCCTGCTCTCTCAACCACTACAGCAAAAACGCCTGGTCAGTCACGGCTTGAATCTACTTTAGGGTAGGACGGGATAGTGGACACAATCATAGGGTTGGAGATGACGAGTAGAGGGATCGACTCCTGACTTGAGTGGTGGTGGTGAGGTGACCCCTGGCTGGGAACGGCGGACATTGGTTGGATGGAACTGACCACGGGGTAGTTTCGGCACGGGACGGAGATATGCTGGACGGGAGAACACAAGCACGAGGACGGGCTGGGGGAAAAAGAAAGTCACGCCAGAGGAGCAACACAGCGTGATGGGGGAAAGGGGGTGGCGGGAGGCGGACGGGGTTTGGGTTGGGGCGGGGGGGGGGGTGGTTTTGAACAAGTCTAGCGAGGGACGGACTGCAGATGGCGGAAGCGGAACCCAACTCTCCACTCCACCATGCTTCGGGCAATTCCTGGTGTACAGTAGATACCACACCACACTCCATGCACCATTCACTTCACATCACATCATCACCATCCACTTCCCTCTCGTTTTCCGCCAACGCGGACCACATGGAAGCTGTTGAGGGGAGACGCGTGCTAGCTAGAATCGGAAATGGCAAGGGAAATTCCCATCTGTGTCAGGCCGAAAACCACCGCCCTTTCCCATGTCTCGTCACTCCCTCTACTCTTGATCCACATGGTCCTTCCCTACCAAAACATTTCTTGTTGAAACGCGTTGGATTGGAACGGGACGGATCTCTCCATGACCCTCTAAGGGCGTGTCCAGCGCGTACGTTTGATTGCGGTTGGGTGAGGTGCCTCACGGATCAGAAGGATCAATAACGAATCTAGAACGGCCGGGTGTGGTCTTGACCAAAAACGTACGCGCTCGACACCCCCCTAAGGGTGATTCCGCAGCAAGTGTTAGACCGGAGGTTTAGCGGAAAGATCCGAGGCTGGAAAAAATTGCCTCGGGTCTTGCGAGAAATTGACGGCTCCAGCCAGTCAGCTGTCAGACCGAACAATTAACAATGTCGCGCAAATGAACTTCCACCAATCATAAACTCGCAAATTTCCGGTGGACTCGCAAAGTTCGGCCAGTAGAGTCGCAACCCTTCCTATGCGACCATTCGCGACTTTGCAGCCGCTGCATCGTCAAGAATATAAAACCCGCAGTTAGGTTGCGACAACCCCCACTCCTTCGGCGCGGGTCGACCTCGGGTTTGACGCTCGCTCCGGAATAAGCCATAACGGGAGAATTTACGGTTCTGGTTCAATGCGGTGAAGGGCTGGGTCATGTTGAATCGGATTGGGGCGGGAGGGGCTGAAATCGCCACAAATACACTACAACTGCTTCAGACAGAAACGAGGGAAAATTGCTGCCGCGGACTGTCCACGAAACTTTTCATACTTTCGTGGACAGGCCCTACTTTCATGGACACCACATCGAACTTTCACATCTCCCGTGGACTCCGTCAATACTTTCGTGGACTCCAGGCTTACTTCCATGGACACACGCGAGTTTGAAACAAAAAAAAGCATACAGAACTGTACAGATGCTGACAGGAGAAAAAAAGCAAAATTAGGCGTAATCAAGTCCCTCGCAAATAGTCGCAAGCTACAGTATTTTCAAGCCACCAAGTCCGCTAGCTGTTTCGCGTGTTTAAAGAAACTCTGAAGCGATCCTCAAAATTCATTTGAATGACTGTCACGAAGCGCTTTTAGTTGAACGATAAGTGTAGCAGACCGACCTGGTGAAATATCGCTACAAAAAAATCACGTTGTAGAATAAAGATAGATATTACGCTTACAAGATTAATAGAGCTCATTAAAAATCTCTGCCTACCAAGAATCAGGAATACCATGAATTCTGGCATTTACAAATATTTTAACTAGTACTTGGCTTGCATTTTCAAATAAGATGTGAAATCTCAGAATACCAATAACGTTTGGTGAACATGACTATATAAATGGAAGGTTTCACGTCTTGATTGTATTATTATTAAAATTTCGGTACATAGTAAAATAATAATAGATGAGAAAATGATACAACTATTTTAGATTCAAGTTTTTGAGAATATTGTTTTTTATGTTTGAACGAGAAACATACTAATGCAAATAAAAACAAGTGATTCTAAAAATTATATTTCTTAGGTGTTTTTTTTCTCACAGAATTACTAATAATGAAATTATTTATTATGAAGGAGAAAACAACTGCTGGTTGATGCTGGCTCGTCAAGCACGTGCATATTATGTTTTGTTGGGTAGCTCTGAGTTGAATAATAAGTGTTTTTACCACGCGGACCCTAATACACCCTGTTTTTGAAAATTCACTGCATATTTGAGTGCGGCTGCAAACTCTTCCCAGAAAAGCTCCGAGATTCTGTTTCAGAACTGGTTTCCGACACTGTAGCTCGCGATTACTTGCGACGGACAGATATTCTGGAGTATCTCGATTTTTGTGCCCGTAATCACTTGTACATTGCTGAATACTCCTTTTTAACTGCGAATATGGGTGTGTCCATGGAAGTAAGCCGGGAGTCCACGAAAGTATTGACGGAGTCCACAGGAGAAGCAAAACTTCGATGTGGTGTCCATGAAAGTAGGGCTTGTCCACGAAAGTATGAAAATTTTCGTGGACAGTCCGCGGCAGAAATTTTCCCCAGAAACGAACACTTGCCGCGTCCTCCAGAATTTTCTACGTGCCCGTTCTGTGGATCTTCTTGGGCTTGCCTTCCCCCAACCTGCTGTTTGGCTCTCGTGTCGTGTCCTCGAACCAACCGCGCTCGTGCCTGAGCCTCGGGGTGCAGTGTGAAGCCAGCTGGGCGGGGAAGACGTATGACCGTGACAGCTACACAACCATCTCTTCGGATGGTCGATGTGCTGCTGCCCGGTTGTGTGAATTGTGATTGGGCCTGAGCCCAATAAGCTTTCACCAAATGCTTCCTCCTACAGTTGTTCCCCCCCGCACCAGATACAGCTACAGTAGCGCGTCTTGCCCGAGCGACAAACCCCCCGGGCCTCGCACAGGTGCGCGGAAGTGCTGGTTCAGTGCTGCAGTGTACAGTGCCAGTGCTCCCAGAATTCCATTTCAGACGAACCCCACTTTGTCTGGGTGGACAAACAAAACGCTCTCAAACCGCATGCTGAAAATGTAACACACACGAAAGGATGGGGAGCAACGGAGGATACGGCTCAGGAGGCTGGCTAGTACACCTGAATTCCAGTTCAATGCTCATTCATTACATATTACGTGTCTATTTGCAGTCCTATTAATTCGAAATCACAGAAAACGGCCAAAGCGACAAAATCCCAACGATCTGCAACAGTCTAGACATCTGATACGGAGACCTCCAAACGTGCAGACGGGACGTTCTCGTACCCTACACTATTGTCCGAGGTACGCAAAACAAACAACAATGGTCACCCGATTTAGACTGGAAAATGCCAACAAGGTAACCAGACTTCCCAAAATTGGCACACTTCACCCGTGAAAGTTAATGGGTCGAATTTGAAACATTCGCTAAGAAAACAAACTGTATGAAGAGAAAATAGTGTGTATGAGCGGTAGGACTTTCGAGCTTTCTTAGTTTGTACACTCAAAGTTCTGAGAGTCTCGTCACATCGGCTCTCCATGTTGCCCAAAGTAGATGTCCTCCGCAAATGGCAAGTTCCATCCATGGCAAATCCACGCACTTGGCTTTGTCTGGAAGCTCAGGCCGCGCTGTTTCAGTTTGTACTGTGTTGATTGCGTATCCACCTTCACGGTGGTAGAGCTCCATGCAACCAGGAAAGGTGCGAAGCCAATTCCGGGCAGCTTGTGTGTACACACAACTGGTCCGTAAATGTAGAGTTTCAGTGTAATCTACAATATGAAATGTATACAGTGGTTGCAATCTTCGTCTGTAAAATTCCCAGATCGGATACTGAATCGGAAGTTTGAAACAACAATATCTTCGCAGTGATCACTTCAAATCGGGTCACATCACAATGCATCTCCAGTTCAGGCCTGTCATAGGGGTTCCCCGAGATGACGGAATCGCCCAATAATTACCCGTTAACGGAATCGACTGGAAAGTACCCGTCAGCATTCGGATTCGTTGAAGAGCTACCCTTCGTGTAAACTACCATCCTCACAGACACAGCGGCTTCGCCACGGCTGAGAAAAGAGCCGAGGAAAACATTCAGGGTGTGGGGTGTTTCTGGATCATGCTATGCCTTGGAGGTCGGAAGAGTAGGAAAGACAGTGCAGTATTGGCGTGGAACAGAGGGGAACAAGTGGGGGAAAGAAATACAGTGAGGAGGGAATCAAAAGTACGCAACCTTAAGATTTCAGGAATCACATGGAACCTAATCCGTCAGGACGGCTGAAGTTCAACTCTACATAAAAACGGAATCCAGCGAAAAACAACTTTTAATTTCTCGACATTATGAGTAATTACCTTTTAAGCGGGAGGCAGAGTCCACTTCACTATGAACTCGTTTCAAGGAATCGTTTCTCACAGAGTGTCAAAGGTGTAGGTCAGCAAAAGACAGTGGATGTCAGCAAATGAAATGAGTGTCCTTACATGAAATAATAGTGGTACGCTTCGGGCATACAGGGCTATGGCGTTGACAATGATTTTTTATCCTTGATTTTCCTGAAATTTTCATGGTCGATGGTGTTGGCGTATGTTGTGATCATGTGTCGCTCAGCAGGTCGCACGCATGCCTTCTCACGGTTCATAATTAAGTTTCATGTTTTTACAAAATTCCTCACGATCTATCGGGAACAAAGTGTTAATAAATATATTTATATATCTTAGCTAGGTCTTTTTTTTATAGCCTAACTAGTTTAGTTCTTAGTGAGTACAGCCTTAGTTTTCTAACCCTCTACATTTTCCCTTAATCGCACTTTTCCCGCTCCTCTAATATGGTATTGAGCTAGGTTAGATTTTTCTTTCCGCTGTTTCTCACGCTTCCGCCGTTAATCACGCTACCATCGTTACTATAGTTTATTATTTTTTCACGCATGTGCACCTCTCACAATTTCGCACACATTAGCCTTTCGATTTTGCGCACTATAGCATTCCAATTACGCGCACTGTAGTCTACACGCACTCCCCCCTTAGCGTTCGCACTATTTCGTACGGTAGCCAGAAGGCCGACGAGCACGCTAGCAGCACGCTAGCCAGCAAGCTAGCCGACGCGCCAGCCAACGCACCGGCCGGCACGCTAGCCAGCACGCCCGCCAACGCGCTAGCCAGCTTGCTAGCCAACACGCTAGTCAACGTGCCAGCCAACGCACCAACCAGCTAGCCAACACGTTAGCCAGCTAGCTAGCCAACGCGTTAGCTAGCGTACCACCAGCAGAGGTAGCCAACTCACCGCTAGCAGCTCCAGCCAGCTAGCACCCAGCAGCATCCGCCAACACCTGCTGCCGGCTATTAGCGCACTGCGCCTGCCAGCTCGTCACTGGCCGGCTCGCTGCCGCACCAGCCATTGCCAATGCAGCAACTGCCTCTGCCACTGCAGTCACCGCATCTGCTGCCACTGCCACTGCCGCAGCCACCTCTGCCACTACAACCACTGCCTCTACCGCCACTGCCGCTGCAGCAACCTGCGCTCCCGCTGCCGCCACTGCCTTTGCAGCCACCGCTCTGCCGCTGCCCTTGCAGCTGCCACAGCCGTTGCTCGTACTGCCGCTGCCAGCTAGTCGCCGGACAGCCACCGCCACTGCCGCCGCTACTGCTGCTGCATGTGCCACTGCTGCTGCCACCACTACCGCTGCAACTCCCACTGCCGCCGCTATTGCAACCACTACCGCAACCGCTGCACCCACTGCCGCAACCACTGCAGCCACTGCCGCAACATGTCACAGCACGGTCTAGTCACTGGTCTCCTTGCGTCGTTTCCCGCCCTGCCTACGTTGGTAGCGCCACTGTGCACGTCCTGTGTCAAGGGCCGGCAGCTCGCCGCCCCTCACTCCTCCTACCACAGCGCTGCTAAAGACACTTCACATGGACGTCTGGGGCCCTGCCCCGGTCCATGGTCTTAGTCGGGAGCGCTACTTTCCAGTCGTCGTTGACGGCTTATCGCGCTTCATCACAGTGTTCCTGTTGGAGCGGAAGGCCGACGTGCCCGCCATTCTCCTTCCTTGGCTTCTTACTGTTCGCACACACCACCGTTTGCCTCTAGATCGCTTACACTTTGACGGAGGCGGCGAGTTCGCCTCTAGCACTCTACGACGGTTTGTCGTGCGAAGGGCATCCGCTAGACGTACACACTGCCGCACTCTCTAGAGCAGAATGGGCTCGCACCTCCATGGTCCATGCCGGTGCACCCCATTGTCTGTGGCCGTTCGCAGTGCGCTACGCTGCTCACCAGCTTAACGCGTGACCGCACTCCCAGCGGCCACATGTTTCGCCGACCCTCCTCTTGCCCCGGTCTCTTGGTGACGCGTCTGCGTTCTACGGCTCGGGGCAGCCTTGCTCACATCCGCGACACTGGCGCGGACAAGCTCTCAACACGCACCATTCCTTGAATTTTCCTGGGCTTTCCGCTTGACACCTCTGACTGGCTGTTCTACCACCTGTCACACCACCACTTTTACACCTCTTGTAACATTACCTTCGACGAGACGCTCCTGTACTACCAGCGCTTCCCGCATCGCAACGCTCCTGTGCCTCCTCCTCCTCTCTTCCTTATCCCTGTCCCGCCTGCTGCACCCCTCCCGCCCCGCCTGGCCCAGTCTGGTGTCTCCCACGCCACTCAGTTCCCCTCGATTGCGCCTGTGGGGGAGTCAGCTTACTCAGGGGGCCCTGCTGCTTGGGGCGCGCCTGCTGTCCCTGTGGCGCCTCCCCCAGCCTTGGTACCCCAGTCTCCTCAGTCGACTCCCCGCTTGCCTCAGCAGCAGCAGCAGCCGCCACAGCAGACTCAGCGGCCGCAGCAGACCTAGAGGCCACAACAGCAGTAGAAGCAGCAGGGCGCACTGGGCTCAAGGGTTGCTGGTTCTGAGGGTGCTGGTGTTGGAGGTGTTGGTGTTTGGGGTGTTGGTTTTGGGGGTGCGAGTTCTGGGGGTGCTGACTCCAGGGGTGCTGGTTCTGTGGGTGGTGTGTCTGAGGGTGCTAGTCTCAGGGGTGCTATTTCGGGGAGTGCCGGTGGTAGCCGCGGTGCCGTTGGAGGTCCTAGAAAGGACAGGGAGCAGCTGCAGCCACAGCAGCAGCCAAAACAGCAGCTGCCGCAGCAGGAGCAGCCGCAGTCTGCCCTTCGTCTCCTTGGTCTTGCTCCAGGTCCCCTGTCCACTCGCCCATTATCCCTCCAGTGCGTGACCTTGTTTATGGCCAGTTGTTCCCTTCTCGGGACTCCTCTCCTGCTCGTTTTCCCCCACGCTCCCCTCCGTCCCCTGACTTGTCACCCATTCCCCCTTGTCATAAGTCCCCAGTTCTTCCCCAATGGGTGCGTCGCCCCTCTGGTGCTCATCCTGTCTCTCCCCGTCCTAGTGTCCACCCTATGGTTCTTCGTTCACGTGGTCCTCCACTCATAGTCCTCCCGTTGCCTCCCTCGTCGTCACTCCTGTCGTCCCCCCCACCTCGCTACTACGCTGCTCGCACAAATCGTCCTACCCTCTCGCGCTTGCTTGCCTTGCTTGCCACTGACCCTACTTCTCCTCCTGACTCTGTCTCTGCGCTTGTCGTTGCTGTTACTGACTATGCTGCTAGCCACCGCCTTGAAAACGCTGCCGCTCTGGTCTCTGGTACTGCTTGTCCTCCGTTTCTCGTGGGTGCACTTGCCCTTGAGATGGCGTCCTACAGATCTACCGGCACTTACGTCGACGCAGTTCCCCCGCCAGGGGCGAACGTAGTCGATGACATGTGGATCTACAGGGTGAAGCGCGCACCTGGAGAGCCGCTGAAGATCAAGGCGCGTTACGTGGCTAGAGGCTTTAGTCAGCGTGAGGGTGTGGACTTCTTCCATACCTTTTCCCCGACCCCGAAGATGACTACTCTTCGGGTCCTTCTTCACATAGCCGCGCAGCGTGACCACGAGCTTCACTCACTCGACTTCTCCACAGAGTTCCTGTAGGGTAGTTTGAACGAGCAGATCTACCTCCGGCACCCTCTAGGCTTCTCAAGGTCCTTCCCACCTTGGACCGAGTGGATTCAGCGCCGTCCTATCTACGGCCTTCGTCAGGCACTCCGTGAGTGGCACGACACGCTTTGCACCACTCTTGCTGAGCTGCAGTTCTTTCCATCCTATGCTGACCCCTCTCTGTTTGTTGGCACGGGTCAGACACCGTTCTATATTATAGTGTAAGTAGACGATCTCATCTTCGCAACTCTTGACGGAGTGGCACTGGCCTCAGAGAAGGCCGAATCACTTAGGAGACACACCTGTACAGACTTGGGGGAGCTGAGGCGATATCTGGGCTTGGAGATCTCTCATGAGTGTGCTGCTCGCACGATCACACTCTCCTTTTCCCATATGGTGCAGCAGATCCTACACAGGTTCAGTCTCCAGTTCTCCTCAGCACTGCCCACCCCTCTACATGTGGATCACAAGCTCTCTGCTCCTATTGCGGCTGAGCCGGTCAAGGATAGTGGTCCATACGCAGAGCAGGTGGGGTGTCTTATGTACCTGATGACCTGCACTTGACCAGATCTAGCGTACCCTCGCAGTCTCTTGGCTCGCTTTGTTGCAACAGTCAGGAACCGACCAGTCCACTAGTCAGCTGCCAAGAGGGTACTGCGGTATCTAGCGAGTACATCAGGACTTGGGCTTGTGCTGGGAGGACGAGAGCCAGTAGTGCTCAATGGACACACAGACGCATCGTGGGTTGATGACGTGGAGACGCTCAGGTCGTCTCAGGGCTACTGTTTTAGTCTTGGTGCTGGTGTAGTCTCTTGGAGGTCCACCAGGTCATCAACTGTGGCTCAGTCCAGTTGTGAGGCAGAGATCTACGCAGGGGCTATGGCCGCTCAGGAGCTCTGCTGGCCGATGTTCTTGCTCACTGACTTCGGTGAGCAGCCTAGGTTTGCCCCAGTCCAGTGTGCTGACAACAGGGCCATGATCCTTCTATGTCAGGAGGCTCGACTTGAGGGCACGGCGAAGCACATCCGGCTGCGGTACTTCCCGCTGCGTGAGTTGCAGCAGTGCGGCCAGGCTCGAGTGGTACAGTTGGCCTCAGAGGCCAACACCGTTGATATCTTCACCAAGGCACTTGCATCTCGTGACCATCAGCGGTGTTGTATTCGGCTTGGTCTTGTCTCCGTAGCAGCACCACTCCTTGTATCCTATGTCATACTATACCTGCTTGTACTTGTCGTTCTATACCTGCTTGTCTTGCTACACTTGCTGACTGGCCTTGTGGCCTCTTGTCTCAATGGTCAGACTAGTAGTGCTGCCCTGAGTTGCCTTGTTGCCCTCACTAGAGGTCAGACTAGTTGTGCTGCCATGGTGTACTCTGCCTTTTTATGAACTGCCACTATCTAGGCTAGGGGGTGTGTCAACAAATATATTTCTATAGCTTGGGTAGGTCATATGTGTTTATAGCCTAGCTAGTTTAGTTTTTCGTGAGTACAGCCCTAGTTTTGTATCCCTCGACATTTTCCCTTAGTCACACTTTTACCGCTACTCTAACATAAAGATGAGACGTTTCGGTTTGAGATCCTATATAAATTTCAAATGTTGAGGTACAATGAAGATTGACGAAAAATGTGACTAGCCTTTGTTGTCCAACTTGGCTGTAATGGGCTACTGCAAACAACACGCCCCTAACTACAAACGGGAGATGTCAAAGACTTACAGTGTACAGATATTTCGGACGGATTTCGTGCGCCAGACGTGGAGGCACATAGCTGACTGGTCTAGTGGTCCACAGAATCTCCGCCAAATGACGTGGATCCGGCCCCGCGCATTGGTTGGCAAGTCTAACACAAAACTAATACTTTCAGCTCGCCCACCATTGAAACTTGTCGTCTCAAATCGCACCAACATGTTGATTGGCTATCGGAAATATTCCATAAATTGACCGTAATGACAATTGTTTATATGACACGGGCGTACGGTGCTTATAAGGGGCGGTTTACAAGGACAAATTTCTTATAGAGTACTACGTTGCGTCAAAGGCATACGCCTACGAGGCAAATGACATGTACATGGGTTGCGCATCTCTGAGTAACGAAATTAGCTAGGATGAGAGATACAGGGTGGTTTTGTGCTAAGGGGTTGTACTCTCTAAGAGTACACACCTATCTAGCCTATAGTAGCATATAAAGATATGTTTAACACACCCCCTAGGCTAGATGAGGGGCAGTGCCAAGCAAGAGACACGCAGCTCAGGGTGGCACTACTAGTCCAACCTCTGAGGAAAGTGTCCGAAGACCAGTCAGCAAGAGTACAAACTAAACAGGAGTAACCCAGGGTGGCACTTCTAGTCCAGCCATTGGAATAAGAGCCATAAGGCCAGTCAAGATAATATAAGAAGAAGTACACAATCAAGGGCCTGGCAAATGAGAAGTTACAGGAACTAGACCAAGTTGTACATAGTACCGCTAATGATCTTTAGGTGCAAGGGCCTTCGTAAAGATATCAGCTGTGTTGGCATCGGAGGCCAAGGGTACTACGCGGGCCTGGCGGCGCTCCTGTAGCTTACGCTAGAGGAAGTACCGCAGCTCGATGTGCTTTGCTCTGCCCTCCAGTAAAGGTTCCTCGCACAGGAGGATCATGGCCCTGTTGTCAGCGTACAGGACCGGGGCAGAGCTAGGCCGCTCACCTAAGTCAGTGAGCAAGAAGGTCAGCCAGTGGAGCTCCTGTGCCACCATGGCACCAGCGTAGATCTCAGCCTCACAGCTAGACTGGGCAACTGACGGCGAGTGACTGGAAATCCAGTCCACGCATCTGGGCAACTGACGACGACACCTGCACCAAGGTTAAAGCAGTAGCCCTGGGAGGACCTGAGCGTCTCAGCGTTGTCTGCCCACAAAGCGTTTGTACTCCCTGTAAGGACCACTGGCCTACGAACTCTAAGCACCAGCCCCATGCCCGATGTACTTGCTAGATAACGCAAAATCCTCTTAGCGGCCGACCAGTGCTGTGGTCAGTGTCTGCTTGTGGCCACCAACCGAGGCGGGATGCTGAGAGGGTATGCGAGATCTAGACGAGTGCAAGTCATCAGGTACATAAGGCAACCCACCAGCTCTTTGTACGGACCACTAGGCTCTACTGTCTCCTTGGGGACTGGAGCCAAGAGCGTGTGATCTACTGGCAGAGGTGTTTGCTATGCAGAGGTGAACTGAAGACCGAACCTATGAAGGACCTGGCGCACCAAGTGTGACTGTGTGAGAGTGATGGTGCGCGCTGCTCTGTCCCTTGAGATCTGAAGGCCAAGGTAGCGGCGCAGCTCTCCTAGGTGAGTGTAGATGTGTCTTCTCAGCAGCTCAGCCTTCACAGAGGCCGGCGTGTCTCCGTCTGTAGTAGCGAAGACCAGATTGTCTACGTAACAAAGAATGTAGAGCGGTGTCTGGCCTGAATGAACAAAGAGGAAAGGGTCTGCAGACGACGGAAAGAATTGCAGGTTAGCTAACGTAGTACGCAGCAGGTCGTGCCACTTGCGCGGCACCTTCCGCAGGCCATAAACCAGGCACCGTAGAAGCAAATGCGTCCCCGGATCGAGGGTGCTGGTGAAGCCTAGTGGGCGACTTAGGTAGACCTTCTTGCGCAGATTGCCCTGAAGAAACGCTGTAGAGAAGTCGAGGGAGTGTAGCTCGCAGTCACGCTGTGCTACTACGTATAGCAGCACCCGAAGAGTAGTCATCTTCGGGGTCGGGTCCAAGGTCTGAAAGAAGTCAACACCCTCGCGCTGACTGCAACTTCTAGCAATGTAGTGCGCTTTGAACACTGGCGGCTCTCCGAGAGGTTGCTTCACCTTGAAGAGCCACCGGTCATCGACTACGTTCACCCCAAATGGGGGAACTGCGTTGACGTAGGTGCCGATGGATCTCAAAGATGCCATCTCCGCATCCATGGCAGGTATCGCACCAAGTATAGTCCAAGTATTATCAGGAATGCATAAATGGTAACTCTGTCGAATATAATTCAATATACCTTACCCGACACGACCATACCCAGATTTTCCCTCACGGAGTCGGGTCCGGTGTTAGCGTACATATTTGCATATACTATAGGCTAACTATGCAGACTATAGAGAGTACAACGCACATATAGGTATCATGTCTTGCACGTCCCTCTTCTATCTATTCTCTTGGTTTGACATGGTATCATCACTAGGTTAGGTCCTAGCCTCCATGCTTCCGCCCTAGGTGCTCCCCGCACTAGCCTTCCGCCTTAGCCGAAGCTCTAGTCCTAGCTTGCTCCTTGTGCTGCCTGCTGCCACCCGCGTTGTCTGCTGCTCGAGCTGCCCGTAGCCGCCTGCTGCTCACCTTGTGCGCCGCCCGCAGCGCGCTGCAACGACTCGTCGCCCGCAGCCCCTGCCCGCTGCCTGCCTGCGTGCCCGCCGCTGGTCAGCTCATCATTAGCAGCTCGCCACCGCCAGCTCGTCGCCGGTCGCTCGCTGCCCACTAATTGCCAGCTTGCTGCTGGGAGCTCGTCGCCGCTAGCTTGCCGCCAGCAGCTTGCCGCCAGCAGCTCGCCGCCAGCAGCTCGCCGCCAGTAGCTCGCTGCCTGCTACCTGCCAGCTCACTGCCAGCTCACTGCCAACAACTCACCGCCAACAGCTCACTGCCAGCTCACCGCCAGCAGCTCGCCGCCAGTAACTCACTGCCTGCTACCCTGCCCGCATGCCTGCAGCCTACCCGCTCGCCACCTATAGACTGTCGCCCACTGCATGCCCGCTCGCATGCCGCTAGCTAGCTCGCCGCCCACTGCTCCCCGCTCGGTGCCCTCCCCGTTGCGCGCTGCCTGATGCTCACCGCCTGCTCCTCGTTGCCCGCTCGGCGCTCCCCATTGCACGTTGCCTGCTATAGCCGCGGTCGACGCTGCACCTATAGTCGATGCCACCGTCGCTACAGCTGCAGCCGTCGCGCCCACTAGCGCCTCTGTCCCTGGCGCCGCCACTTACCGCTCGTCACTTGCCGTTGGACCTGCCGCGAACCCTATTGCTGGACCTGCCGCCAGCCCAACCGCTGCCGGTGCTATCAGGTATGTCGTTGTCCGCCGCCCCAGGCAGCCCCTGCCCATGTTCGGTTACGTCTAACAACAGTGTTTCTTGTTGGCATGGCGGCCCCGACGGTGTCAGTGTTTGTCCTTCTGCTGGACGCCAAAGGCCGCGCAATCGGCTTCTCAGCATGGCTTCTTGCTCTCTGCCGGCAGCTGATGAGCCAGCATGTGAATGTCGAGTCGCTGGCGGCCCACGTGACTGGTGATCTGCCCGCCCCCCCCCCTGACCCCCTTGGCTCCAAGTCGATGTCGGCGCAGCATGAGGTGTTCGCAGCTGCCTAGTCCACCCGCTCCATCTCGGACTCTCGTGACGCCGCTGCACCGGTGATCATCACTCGGTGCTTGCCAGTTGACGAGCACGCCCAGTTCAAGTCGAAGGAGATAACTCAGGCCTTTTGGGAGGCGATTGTCTCCCACTACTCGACCTCGTTCTTCGCCAGCCTCGGCCGCCTCCTCCTACCTTACTTCTTCCCCAACCTGGCCTCCTTCTCTACGATCGCAGACCTCGTCGCGCACCTGCGCTCCCTCAAGGTACGCTACAGTGTTGCCTCTTCTGAGGCCCAGCTCCGAGCACACCCCTGACCACCTTCGCCACCCTTTAATTCCTCACCACCCGCCTCTCTGACCACCTCGCTCTTGCACATGACGCCCTTCTTGCACTGCACTTCACTGCCCTTACTATCGACCTCTTCTCTGACTCCCTAGTGGAGGTCGAGACCCGCCTCTGTGCCATTGCCGAGTCCACTTGCACGGTGGCGGTCCCTATCTTCCATGGCTGCCCTCCGCCCCAGCTCCCTGTCCCTTGCGCCTCTGCCTCGGTCGTTAAGATTGTTGTGGCAAATACTGCACCCGGCTGCAGTGCTTGACACGATTGTTGCCCTAGTGGTCGTGGGGCCTTGGCACCAGTGGGAGGTGGGGGCACTGGTGAGGCCCGAAAGCTGGTGGAGGAGCGGGTGCGGAGGAGGAGGGGGAGCACTAGCTGTAGTGACAGCAGCCGCAGTGGGGCCCTTGGAGTTCCGGGCTTGGTGCGGGCCCTTGTGTTTGGACCTTGGGGCAGTTGCTGCATTGGGGCTCGCATGGCTCCTTCGGAGGCCAAAGTGACGTGGGGCCTGGGGGTCCCGTGAGCTGTGTGTACCAGGTCCAGACCATCCCCCTGCGCGGCATGGTCTGTGGGCGCACGGGTCAGACCGCCTCACCTAGACGATCAGTTCCGTAGTTACTTTGGGCCTCTGGCGGCCCCACGGGACTGGCCTGCCCTTATTCGCCGTATCATTCCGGTGTTTGACTTAGAGATGGCTTTGATCGGCTCTGCCATGCTTTCTTTGTACTCTTAGGATTATAGTATGTCTGACTCATAATATATTGCAGTGTGTAATCTAGGATCCTCTGCTGTGTGTAATTTATTTATATTTTGCTGTGTGTAGTCTAGGCACCTCGCCGGCCCCTGCTACGGGCAGCCCTCTCCTTCACGCTAGACTCTGGCGCATCTCACTGCTTCTTCCGAGACCGTAATACACTCACACCGCTTCCTACACCGGTACCGATCTCCCTCATAGACTCGTCTGCCACAGATGTCGCCCGCAGCACCACGCCCCTCCCCTGTCCGGCTCCCTTATCGGCTTGCATATCCTTACAGGTGCTAGGAAATTGGTTGGTCTTAGTCATATCCAGGACCTCGGTGTCACCACCAGGTTCCCTGATCACACGAGGTATGCAGCCTGTACGGACGCAGCCACAAGCGCCCGTATCGCCTCCTTTGACTGCGAGCTGCGTCCGATCTCGTCACACTGCACACGGAGTCCCCCTAGAAAGTTGCGTCCACCCAGGTTGCCGCATCTTGCTACTGTCGCTGTCGCGCCCACTCGGCACTCCTGTGGCACCACTGGTTAGGTCATCCTGCTCTCCCGTGTCTACGTCATATGGTACAGCAAGGTCTAGTCACTGGTCTCCCTGCGTCCCTCCCCGCCCTCCATGCCTCGGTAGCCCCTGCATGCACCTCCTACATCGAGGGCCGGTAGCGTGCCGCCCCTCACTCCTATTTTTCTCCGACCACTGCTCAACTATAGACTTTGCACATGGACGTCTTGGGCCCCGCCCCGGTCAAGGGACCTTACAAGGAGCGCTACTTCCTGGTTTTGATGACTTCTTGCGGTTTACCTCGGTATTCCTCTTGGAGCAGAAGGACGATGTGCCTGACGCCCTCCTCTCGTGGCTCTGCGTCATCCGCTCCCAGCACTCCGTGCCCGTGCTCCATTTTCACTCCGATCGCTGTAGTAAGTTCGCCTCAAATCATCTTGGCGTGTTCTGCTGTGCGGAGGGCATCACCCAGACGTCCACCCTACCGGACTTGCCACAGTAGAATGGTGTAGCTGAGCGATGCATCTGCCTAGTCATTGAGGTGGCCCGCATCTCCATGGTCTATGTTGGTGCCCCCCATTTTTTGTAGTCGCTCGCGGTGTGATACGTCGCTCACCAGCTTAACTTGTGGTATCGCTCCTTGCGGCCACAGGTTTCGCCTACCCTTCTATAGTCTAGGTCGCCTGGTGACGCATCTAACGTTCAACATCAGGAGATGCCTAGCTCACGTCCGCAACACCAGCACGGCCAAGCTCTTAGCCCGTGCCCTGGGGTTCCCACTCGACACTCTTGACTGACTATTCTACCACCCGGTGCAGCACCGCTTCTTTCGCTCCCGTAAAGTTTGACGAGCCTGTCTCCTAAGCTCCTTCCCTCATCGTGGCACTCGCGTTTCTCCTCCACCTATCTTTCTCACTCCTTCCCCACCTGCCGCTCCACTCCTTCTCCGCTCGACTGTTTGGTGTCTCCCACGCCACTCCCCTCCCCTTGGTTGGGTCTGTAGGGGAGTCTGCTGACTTTGGGAGCCCCGTGGCTAGGGATACGCTTGCCGCAGCTGCAGCGCCTCTCCCCCCAACCCTGGTGCCCCAGCCACCTCAGCAGCCTCCCCCGCTTCCGTCGCAGCAGCAGCAATGGCGGGGGACCATGGGCCCTGAAGGTGGTGGCTCTGGGAGTGCTGACACTAGGGGTGCTGGTTCTGGGGGTTCTAGCCCTGGGGGTGATGGCTCGGAGAGTACTGGCAGTAGCAGTGGTAGGGCTGGGGATTCAGGCGTCTGCCCTTCGTCTCCTTGGCATTTCCTCCGGTTCCCCTGACCACCCGCGTGTCCCTCCCACAGTGCCTCCCCTCTTGCGTGTCCCTGTCTATGGCGCGTTGTTCCCTCCATCGGACTCGTCACCAGTTCGTTTCCCCTTGCGTTCTCCCCTGTCCTCTGTCCTGTCCCCTGTTCCCCACGCGTGGGTGCATAGCCCCCCCGATGGTTGTCCTATCACTCCTAATGCTTGTGTCCACCCTATGGTCCTTCGTTCTCATGCTTCTCCAGTCCCCTTCCTACCGTTACCTCCCCAGTCGTCTCTCCCCCTGTTCTTTGCTCCTCCCACTGACTCTGCTCACACAACATGTCCAGTCGTCTCCCACTTGCTTGCCTCTCTTGTTACTGACCCTACGGCTCCTCCTGCTGATGTCTCTGCCCTCGTTGCTGCTGTCGCTTACTTTGTTGCGAGCCACCACCTTGACAACACCTCCGCTCGGTCTTTGACCCTGCCCATCCTCCGCCCGTCGAGGGTGCATCTGCCCATGGTAGTGATGTTCTAGAGGATAGGCAGTACGAGCTTGCTTTGCTTGCGATCGCTGTACCTCATCTCTGCGCCATGCTTGTGTCCCCTGAGGATGTCCCAAATGCCTTGGACATACCTACCATGCACTCGTACGTTGAGGCAGTCTCGGGGTCCTGGGCAGCCCATTGGATACATGCCTTGGAGGTAGAGGTGGCATCTTATAGATCCACTTGCACTTACACTGACGCAGTTCCTCCACATAAGGTTAAGGTTAAGCGATGGCATGTGGATTTATAAGGTTAAGTGCCCACCTGGAGAGCTGCTGCAGTTCAAGGCGCAGTATGTGGCCAAAGGCTTCAGCTAGTGAGAGGGTGTGGAAATCTTCCAAACCTTCTCCCCCATCTTGAAGATGACTACTTTTCAAGTGCTCCTCTACATAGCAATACAGCGTGAATACGAGCTCCACTGTTGGCACTTCTCGACACCCTTCTTGCACGGCAACCTACACAAGCAGATCTACTTGCGGTGCCTACTAGGCTTCACTGGGTCCTTCGCTCCTGGGACCCATTGGAGCCTGCACCGCCCTATCTACTACTGCGGCAGGTGCCCATAAGTGGCACGACATGCTCCAAGCTACACTCGCGGCTCTCCAATGGTTCCTGTCCTCGGCTGACACCTCGGTCCTTGTTCGTGCTATTTCGACTCCTTTCTACATTCTTGTGTACGTAGAAAACGTTAGCTTTTCTATACCAAACAGGGTCACATTGTCTTGAGAGAAGGCCGAGCTGCTCAGGCAAAATGCCTGGACAGACCTAGGAGAGTTACGACGCGATTTGGGCTTGGAAATATCTCGTGACCGTGTAGCGCGCACGTCCACACTCTCCCAGTTCCACATGGCCTCTTATTATCGTCTGCACATCCCACTCCCCAACCAATAGACCACAAGCTCTCATCTCCTATTTTCGGTGAGCAGGACGAGCCCAGTGTTCCTTTCGCACAGCTACGGGGGTGCCTCAAGTACTTGATGACGTGCATTCGTCCAGGTCTAGCATACCCTCGCGGTATCCTTGATTGCTTCGTTGCGACTGGCAGACACCGACCAGAGCACTAGTCGGCTGCGAAGAGGGTATTACAGTATCTGGCGAGTACATCAGGACTAGGGCTTGTGCTAGGAGGACGGGAGCCAGTGGTGCTTACTGGACAGACAGACGCGTTATGGGCTGACGACCTGGAGACGTTAAGGTCATTACAGGGCTATTGCTTCAGCCTTGGTGCAGATGCCGTCTCATGGTGGTCCACTCGGTCATCGTCTATAGCATAGTCTAATTGTGAGGTAGAGACCTACGCTGGTGATATGGTCGCTCAAGAGCTCCGCTGGCTGACGTTCCTGCTAACTGACTTAGGTGAGTAGCCTAGGTCAGCCCCGGTCCTATTTGCTGATAATAGAGTCATGATCCTCCTGTGTCTGGAGGCTCGACTTGAGGGCAAGGCCAAGCACATCCAACTGCGGTACTTCGGCTGCATGAGTTGCAGTAGCACGGCTAGGCTCGTGTAGTACAATTGGTCTCAGAGGCTAACACTGCTGATAACTTCACCAAGGCCCTTGGACGGCTGCGACAAGTCCAAGTACTGTATATGCAGGCCAGTTTCGGTATAGCGGGGAATGGTGGGATCCTCGGGGTAGTCAGCTTCGTCCCCCGCTTCAGTGTCAAGTATGAAACCAGATCCTATGCGTGCAAAAACATTGATGTCGACTCGTTGTGGGGTAACATAACCGTTGTCAGCGAAATGGTAAAATGCATTAGCATTCGCACTTTCGCGAGGGTTGTTGTCGTCCATGGGGACGTCAAAGGAGCAGTAAGGGAGAGGTCCTGCAACTGCAGATGTGTCCGGGATGTTATGTTCGTCCAGGTCAGCTTCTTCATCTGCCGATGCGAACGCGCGTGTGCAAGCGAAACCACCAGACGTATCCTGATTGGTGGCGATGTTCTCGAGGTAATGGTTGAGGGTGAGGTTATTGAGAAGATCACGTTACGTGCCGGTACTGTTTCCTTGTCTTCCACATCAAATATTTTCCATGCCTTGGAATGTTTTTCCACACCGAGGTGTGGACACCATCTTGCCCATTGCAAAACACGTCCTGCTTGTGCAGTGTGCTGTCAGTACTGTACCATGCAGCCGAAAACTCCTAAAAGTTTTGTGCTGCCCAGCTTCCTTGTCCATAGCAGATGCGGTGATGCGTTGTTTGGTAGGGAGCTTGATGACAGAAGATTCTGCAGCATGACTGTGTGATTCATCGCCTCCGACTATTGTGAATTGGGCAGGTGCATGCCACTCAGCAGCTTCCGCATGGTGTGCTGGAGGGTCCTGTTCATCTTCTCTACTACACCATTCCGTGGATGAGCATAGGGGAGCATGACAAACCTCTTGATTTTCTTCTCTGCGAGGTAGTCCTTGAAGCGCTGTGACTGGTATTCCATCGATCCGTCTGTTTGAAAACTCTTTAGCTTGATGCCTCCCTCCCGTTCAGCTGCAGCATGCCATGCGACGAAGGCAGAAAAGGTGAGGTCGCGTGACGGCAGGTTAAGATGCCAGGTGTACCGCGTGGCGGCATCGACGAAGGTGATGACGTAGTTGAGGTCAGCCCGGCCGATTACGCGCGGGATATACAGTACATCACTGTGTACTTTCTCAAGAGGAGTATACTCAGGTGCGCTTGGGTTGTGATGCGATCAGAACACTTGACGAGGAAGATCTGCTTCGGGATAGTTGAAACATGTACGTTGAGGTTGACATAGTTCGCGACCATCGAGGAGCAGTAGAGCGTCCTTATCGAGAACGTTCGTGTGGATGGTATCGAAGGGAGTTGCCGAGGTGACGTGACCATTGATGCCATGTCTCTTCGCTCGCCTTGTGTCCCACAGATCGACGGTATAAGTCCGAGTTGGCGTAGAAGGCGGAGACGGTCGCGACTCTTTGATGCTGCTCAGGAGGATAAGCCTTCAGCTGCGCGCCTTCGGTCGGTGGCAGTTTGTCAATAGGTGGCGTGTCAGACGAAGCTTCTTCGACGGGTGGCGCGGACGAAGTCCCAGCGATGGGACTTGCAGGGAGTACTCGGGTCCGTGCTTGTTGTTCGGTTGCGCGTGATAGTGTTGTTTTCTGTTTTTCTGCTTCGCGCATCATAGCTAGCGCTCGTGTGCTCTCTGCTTCAGGTATTGTGTTGGAGTACCAGAAGTAGTGGTCAAAACCGAGGTCGAGATCCGGCGGGTGCGTCTAGCATGTGAAGGAGATGACTCCATCGCTGTTAGCGGTCCCACAGTCTGGGACGAAGTCTAAGACGAAAACTCCGTGCTTCTGGATTACTCTGCCGATGAAGAGACCACCCTTCCCATGGTAGAGGCAAAACTCCTGATCGAAGCTATAGGTGAATACCCTTCGACAAGAGCTGGCTGACACTTAGCAGGTTGTAACCAAGAATGTTGATGACGAGTACCCTTGACATTTGTAACACCATGCTTGTTTCGAGATATTGAAGCTGAACGACTCCCTCTTTGCGTGTGCGCAGATTTTGGTTGTTGGCAACAGTGATCACGACTTTGCGGCTCAAGGTTTTCTCTCGCTAGACAAAGTGCACCGAGGAGCACATGTGCTGGCCACAGCAGTTATCAAGAAACCAAGTATCGCGGCCAGACGGTTCGTTGCGAGCTATCGCGGCGTAAGTCTGGTTCGGTTGAAGTCGGGTCTGTGTCGGACTGGGGGTTGTTTGTCGAGGTCACTATGAGGCGGGGAGTCGGGTACGCAGAAGTCTGTTCGCGCCCTTACGACGTTGCATGCATCTTGTGCAGAGTGGTTCGACGGAGCCGGTGGGTGCTGCTGAGTTAAAGCGACTGGACTTGACGCTCATGGCTGATACCGCGGGAACAGTGGTTGCTATTGCTGCTGGTGTTGGCACTACTGTTGCCTTGGGCAGTTGAAGCGCGAGTGAACAGACATGCGAGAAAGGTGGCGGAACGGAGGTGAGTGTCGTTTTTGATTTACAGTGTTATTCTGCGTGTCGTGTAAAACGCAAGGTGCTGACTTGGTTTTTCTGCGTGTCGCTCCTCGTACAGGTCCATGTCTTGGTGCTCGGCATGGGGTTCCGTGCACAAGTGCATTTCGGAAATTCTCCCGTAAGCTCATAGGAGAGCGCGTCGTACGCCACAGAGGACCGAGGCCAACGAGGATGATTGTGACAAAAGATTCTTTCGATAAGTTCCCGCCACTGCATAAGAGTCTGTCGCGTAATCCCCTACAACGATTAATGTACGCCATCACCTTCTCTTGTGCGTGCATCTGAATCGTTGTAAGTTGCGTCATTGGTCAGGTTTCAGTCACACTGTCAGAGGCTTGGTAGACGCTCTTCAGGTTACAGTAGGTGAGTTCGGCCGAGTTGCCGAAGATGCGATATGCGCGAATGCTCTCTTGCTCTGTTGGTGTCAGGTTGCGCAGAAGGATGGTGAAGGGCCATCAGTGACTAATATGTGTAGACTTTCTTTTCTTGAATAATCCCGTTGACAAGAAAAGCCCAAGAGCCGATGATGTACGTGAGGATTTGCGTGCTGTCCATCAAAAGCTCGAATTCGAAACTCCAGATAAATAAGTCCTTGCCATGGAAGGGAATGGACTTTTGCAGCTTGAGTATGTTGTTGAACTGCTGTTGCATGTTGAGAATGTCAGTTGGTTTGTCGCCTGCTTCTGAGTCCATTGCTGCCGTAGGAGTAGGAAGAAAAGTGAAGCAACCGGGCGAAGGCTGGTAAGATTGATGCTGAGTAGACTGGTTGCCTTCTGCATATAATGAGTCGTCGAGGCTCATCGGCACTACGCCACTTACGTTGTTGCTGTGTGTCGATTGAGCAGGTGCTGAAGGCTGCTCATAGGTTGAAATGAAGGAGAAGAACTTCTCCACGAAGGTCGGATCAATGCCCGAGGAGGAAGCCACTGGACGAGTGGAGGTTCCTGCAGTTGCGCCTTGCGCAGCGTCTTGATGAGAGCTTGCCTAAGTCTGTGGGTCTGAGACTGGAGGCGCATATGCCTCTTGCCGGGAGATCCAAAAGATGATCCTCCCCCCTTGGAGGGAGCCATGTCTTGTAATCCTTGATTTTAATGAGGCTGGAGGTGTTGCGAGTGATGTTGTAACCAAGTTAGAAATTCACTGCAGGATTTTGTAACGGGAGCATAGTTTCTGACTAGATCTCATACCATGTTGAGCTAAGAATAGCCCTAGGATCTCTTCAAAAACAAAGACTTCGTAACAGAGTGCTTGATAGCACAGCGGAAGTCTTGAGTGAACCCTTGTACTGATATGTGAGAACAAGTGCTTGATTATAGCAAAGGGATACAAAGGTTTATATAATAATACAAGAGAATACGAAGAGTCTAACTGATTATGCACTCCGAGGGGTACATTCCCTTGTACGACTCGATAAGGGCGACTCAGGCAACCACCCGTGCTGTAATACCGGGACGGTTATTTGTCCTTGCTGTCTCGCTGACTTGACTCTTGTCCTGCTGAATGTTGGGTTGCACGGTCAACGGTCTGCGACTGTTGCCCTTTCGTAACCTCTTATAGGTGTCGTCAACCCGTGTCAACCGTCTGAGGTACCGTAAACGCCTGGATATATGACCCTAGGGTCTTTTTTCTTAAACTAGTAAAAAATGTGGGTGAGTCTTTTAAGGAAACCTGGAAATCAATTTCCCAGTACCTTTCTGGTTTTATAAGGGATTCAATTTTTTTTTAAGCGTGTTTCAGCCGTAAATTCCAAATGCGTTCTTGCAGTTGCGGATGTTGATAGATTCATGGCTTTGCAAGTGCGAATTCCACCTCAGCAGCTGTGTGGCTGGATTTGGACACCATGGAGCTCAATTCAAGGCTGCAGCCAATGGGAAGTACGGGTGGCGGCAGCATTTACAGCTCATGAGAGAGGATTCCAGAGGAATCGACCAACACCCAGCTTCGATGATGTCAAGATGATATGCAACGCTGGCATGCAGACTTAACAGGCATCAATGGCCAGGGTCTCTACTGCGCCGCATTGACGGCTGAGAGAAAAGATTCCTAGTGTTATGGTGGGGCGCAACCAAAGTGGTCCTAAGCATCTGCATCAAGGGGGAGGGAGACGTGCTTCCCTCCCACGACTCTCTTGTCGTGTACTTGGTGGCGTTTTGGAGGGAACGAGACTAGAGTCACGTACAGCTCGCTCGCCATCTCTCACGGGCCTTGCTGGCTAGTGCCCGCAATCCAGCAAGCCAAATTCACCGAGGCACCTCATTCTCTCTCTCATAGAGCTTTTGCCTACTGCGACTCATACGCCAGTATCCTTGCAAGGATTTATGGCTGCCATATCGTGGGATCCTGGCGTGAATCCGCGATAGTAGAATCCAACTTAGCTCTGCCCTAAGCGCGATGCCTCCAGTGACTAGAAGCGGGCTTGCGGCCATTATCAAAGGCCATAACGCACGCTCAGTGACCCTTGACCGATGGGTTTCTGCAGCACCAGCACCTCCCGCTCCTCCCGCACCACCAGCGCCGCCAGCGCCACCTGCCCCGCCTGCGCCGCCGGCACCTCCCAGCCTTCGTCTGGCCTTGTGTTATCATGACCAAGACTGGTCCGATCCTTGCGCAAATTTCGATGGCGTCTTCGAAGAGGGCGATGCCGAGGATACAATGGGAGTGGATGCTGCTGATAACTCCGCCGAATCTGAACACCTCTCCGATGATGGCAATCCCCAGCTTCCTGTCCCCTCTTATCCAACGAGACGCTAGTCGTGCAAGGACTGGGAGGTTAACCACGACGCATCCCCCCCCTCGCCAAGGTCCCGCGCCCTGAAAAGTCTTCGGCGCGTGAGAACCGTGAAGGAGAAGCTAGCGTGGTTGGATTACATGGATGCTAACCAGCTCTCCACTCGTGCGACCACTAAGAAGGTGGGTGTGCAGCCTGTTTGCATGCGCAGGTGGATTAAGGACCACACGCGACTCAAGAAATCTGCGACTAGTCGTAAGCGGCTCCACGGGGGCGGGCGACAGTCACTGTACCATACATGGAAATCTGGGTGTACAGGAAGTTGCGGCATTACCAGACCTGCGGGCATCCCGTGTCGACTACATGGCCAAGGACCACCCGTCAGTCGACTGGAAGGCATCTTCTTAGTGGACTCAGCGCATGCTTGCACGGTGGGGTCTGTTAATAAGGGTAAAGACTAAAAATGGCCAGCGCTTGGCCGATGGAAAGTTCACCTCTTGATTTTAGCTTGTCTCCTTTGTTAACTGTTGCCCATATTTTCCATGATGTTGGTGCATCTTTCGCTTCTGTCGTCGTGCAACAGCCTCATGCATGCTCGTTTTACGTCCTCCCCCGTGCCCCCCGTGCCTCGCAGATATTAAGCCAAAGGCTCAGAGTTTCCAACGTTTTTTTCGCAAGAAGATATTCAACAAGGCCATCCCAAGCAGCCTCATGATCAACGCCGATCAGACGACGTTTCCTGGAAATGCCCAGCGAGAGTACGGTTGAGCGCACGTGCATCAAAACCGTGCATGTCAGGACCGCCAGTTATAAAAAAGAGCACGTAACCATCATGCTGACGTACACGGCGGCCGGCCATAAGCAGCCCATGTACGTCGCCTTCAAGCGAGTTCGCCGGCCTTCCATCCTAGTCCAATCGAGTAAGTAAACGCGACTTTTTTTTATCATGCGGTGATGACTTGTTGCTGTTGATTCAATGACATAGCCAGGCATCCTACAGTGGCGGAAACAATTGTCCGTATGTTTTGAATAAATTTGGGTTTTTAGGCTTTAAGACCACTATACATTAAGCCTTAATATTTAATGGTGGTACGATTTGGGAGGGGCACATAGTGGATGTTTTCATAGCACAAATATCCAGAATACTACATTGGATCTAACTCATATCCCAAAAGATATACTAGGGGTACATCCGGACAAATATTTCCGAGCAGAGAGAGCAAACTTTAGTACTGTGTTTCTGATACTTAGCCCACCAACCTTTGGCCTTGATCACCATCCACACCCTCCTAGGGATGTTATCGATGTTATCAATGTTATCCCAATATTCTCCACGATTTTGCATAAGGGGGTGAGCACTAGGAAAATCGTGAAAAGGTTGGGAGTAGGCAAGATTATTGTGGACGATTTTGGATTGAATGGTATCTTTGAGACTAGCCATGCTGAATTGTGGCCAAAGGTGCGATTAGCCGGTCGGGCCCATCTTATCACGGATCGTCTTCATCGTACCATTGTAGGGTAAAATCACGAATAGAGCGGCCAAATGTAGCGTAGACAGTGTGAAACTGAGGATAACGTTGCACGGTTGACTGTGCACCCTTGCACCATTCAAAACACACTAGGGCCCGTGGGTCTAGTCATGGTGCAACAACCATAGAAGCCATGACCATTCTGGAAAAATATCAGGGGCCGGCTGCAATTTGTGGAGTCGCATGCTGAGTGGACAATTAGTATTGGAAAGCATGTGATCTGATCAAATGGGACCAACACCAACTGCTTCGGCTCCAATGGCCGCGCTTTTGCCTGGATTCGTGAAGGAACTGGCCCCCGACGAAGTCAACGTCAACGATGACGTCGGCGCGGCGGGGGCGGATGGCGACAACACCGCCGTCCCGCTGAACACTGACGAGGATGAAGACGATGCCGCCGCCGATGACAATGCTGCTGCAGACGACGACGACGAGCCGCTGCCGGAACCTGTAGTGGCAGAAGACATTCTAGGTTGCGATCTGTTTGAAGACTTGGCCATCGGTGGCAGCTTGCCAGCCGGAGCATACTGCTGACGCATTCGAGCCACTACCTCGCATGACGCTGGCGCAACGCATCTCTGCCATGGAGGAAGATTATGGCGATTCGGCAGCTGAGGATACTAACAGCGACCAGGAGGAAGAAGAACCTGAGCCTGTAACCTATAGCAAGTACGAATGGGCGTGGAAGATGCTGTAGGCATAGAGGGTATCCTGACAGTCCTATGTAACCTAGTGTGTGTATAGTGTGTATGGTAGTACAGGTTTGTGGTGTTTTAAGTGCTGACCGGTTCCCTAACTATGAGTGTTGTCTACTAGTAGGAAGTTGTGGTTGTAACGCACAATTGTAGGCTTGAATTCATATCCAAACCAAGTAGGGGGGTCCAAACCAAGTAGGGGGGTCTTGTTAGTCGATGACCATAAAAAATACCTACCCGCCAAAAGCACCCTATGGGTCCTCAATAAAACCGGTCATATATCCAGTCGTTTATGATTTTCTAGCAGGGTTTGACTCATTGTTCCTCGATGCTGTGGTCTTCGCGTATTGTCACAGCACGCGAGACTCCTGAAATGCGCTTAAAGCACCAGGCCATAATAGCAAAGGTGGGCCCAACTTGAACGTTTGCCTTTGAAATTCCGTCTAAGTATAGGATGACTGGCTATAATTACTGTTGTGAATTAAGGATGGAAAGCAGCCTCAAATAAACTGCTCTATTTTGATTGGCTGACGCAGCAAACGGCCTCGCAAAATGTGCCGTGCAACCCTTATGACGCGCTGACGACTTTAGCGACTCGCAAGTCAGAAGAAATCGCATGTGCGATTTTTCCACCCTGGAACCCAACTCGTTTTTCGAGTTGCGACCAAGTTTGCTTCTCGAGTGTCACAGGGAGTTCATAAGCAGTGCGACACCTCGCTAGCTATACAGCAGGCAAGATCATCGTCACGCCAAGTGAACAGTAAGTCTGCTTCGAGTTCGATAGTATCCATCCACAAATGGCTTCCGAATCTATTTCGAACAGAGCCAGCTGCCCCACGAAAAAAAATCCTACTCTTCTTCAAACCAAGCCAATTTTCTTGTTCAAATTGGGTCCAATTTGAACAGGGTTTGCTATTTTAGCTTGGGGCTTTAAAGCGGGGGTCTCAAGAAGCAAAAAAAACAACCCAAAGGTTTTGGTTTCGGGGGGTCTCGAAAATTGCGAGGTGTGGTAAGGGGTGCTGCTTGGGCGCTGTAACTGTTTCGCAAAGTTCGTCAACCCAAAACCAACATCCAGGTCAAGTCGGGTGACAGCTGGGTAGACTCTCCAAAGTCCTCTAACCGACCCATGGTTTGGAGGCAAATGTTAAAAATCGGGAAGCATGTAACTTTTACCCGACCCTAATACCCGACCAAAACCCGGTCGGGTACAGGGTGTTAGAATACTAGAATGATTAGAAATGAGAGAGAACAAGGGAGATAAAGGGTTTGGGTTGTACTCTCTAAGAACACACACCTATTCTAGCCTATAGCTTCTACATGCACAAGCAAGTATAAGTTGACACACCCCCTAGGCTAGATATGGGGTAGTCCGGGCAATAAGAACACAGCTCAGGGTGGCACTACTAGTCCAACCTCTGAGAAAGGGGTCCGAAGACCATCCAGCAAGAGTACGAAAAGGACACGAGCAAGCCAGGGCAACACTACTACTCCGACCACTGGAGGAGAAGCCACAAGGCTAGTCTGAAAGATATATATAAGAAGAGTACACAATCAAGGTCCTAGCAAGTGAGAGTCTACACGAACTAGACCAAGATGCAAACAGTGATGCTGATGATCTTTAGTCGCAAGCGCCTTAGTAAATATATCAGTTGTGTTGGCACCGGAGGCCAAGTGTATTACCCAGGCCTGGCGACGCTGCTGTAGCTCACGCAGGAGGAAGTACCGCATCTGGATGTGCTTCGCTTTGCCCTCTAGTCGAGGCTCCTAACATAGGAGGATCATGGCCCTGTTGTCAGTGTACACAACTGGGGCAGAGCTAGGCCGCTCACCTAAGTTGGCGAGCAAGAACGTCAGCCAGCGGAGCTCCTGTGCCGCCATGGCACCCCCGTAGATCTCAGCCTCACAGCCAGACTGGGCAACATACAAGGAGCGAGTGGACCTCCACGAGATGGCACCCGAACCAAGGCTAAAGCAGTAGCCCTGGGAGGACCTGAAGGTATCAGTGTCGTCTTCCCAAGAAGCGACTGTGTGCCCAGTAAGGACCACCGGCCTGCGTCCTCCTAGAACTAGCCCCATGCCCGATGTACTTGCTAGATAACGCAAAACCCTCTTAGCGGCCGACCAGTGCTGTGGTCGGTGCATGCCTGTGGCTACAAAGCGAGCCAAGATGCTGAGAGGGTATGCGAGATGTGGACGAGTGCAAGTCATCAGGTACATGAGGCAACCCACCAGCTCTGCGTAAGGACCACTGGACACTACTGCCTCCCCAGGAACTGGAGCAGAGAGCTTGTAATCTAATGGCAGAGGTGTGAGCTGTGCGGAGGAGATTCGAAGACCGAACCTATGAAGGACCTGGCTCACCAAGTGTGACTGTGTGAGAGTGATGGTGAGCGCTGCTTTGTCCCTGGAGATCTGCAGGCCAAGGTAGCAGCATAGCTCTCCTAGGTCAGTGCAGGTGTGTCTCCTCAGCAGCTTGGCCTTAACGGAGGCTAGCAAAGTCTCTGTCTACAGTAGCGAAGACCAGGTCGTCTAGGTAGACAAGGATGTAGAACGAAGAGCGAAGGGTCTGCAGAGGATGGGAAGAACTGCATGTCAGCTAGCGTAGCACGCAACGTGTTCTGCCACTCACGGGGTGCCTGTCGCAGACCGTAGACCGGGCGTTGGAGAAGCCACTAGGTCCCAGGAGGGAAGGTACCGGTGAATCCCTGTGGTTGGAGCGGTAGACCTGTTCGTGTAGGCTGCCCTGAAGAAAAGCAGTGGAGAAGTCTAAAGAATGGAGCTCGTAGTCACGATGTGCTGCTACGTGTAGCTGCGCCCGAAGAGTAGTCATCTTCGGTGTCAGGGCAAAGGTCTGAAAGAAGTCCACCCCCTCTTGCTGACTGAAGCCTCTAGCCACGTAGCGCGCCTTGAAGACATGCGGCTCTCCAGGGGGGCGCTTCACCTTGAAGAGCCATCGGTCATCGATTGCGTTCACCCCAGGTGGGGAACTGTGTCAACGTAGGTGCCGGTGGATCTCCAAGATGCCATCTCCTGCTCCATGGCAGCTATCCACTGAGAAACCCACGGTCCCGAGGTAGCCTTAGCGTAAGTGCGAGGGGTCAGGATGTCAAAGGCGTCAGGGTCACCCTCAGGGACTAGTAGCATGGAGCAGAGATGGGGAGCAGCCTCAGACAGGAAAGCAAACTCGTAATGCTTGTCCTCTATGACGTCACTGCCAAGGGCAGAAGCACCCCCGATGGACGGAGGACGGGCAGGGTCAGAGACCAGAGCGGTGGCGTAGTCTAGGCGGCAGGTAGAGGCAAAGTCAATGACAGCAGCGACAAGAGCGTGAAGACTCGAGACAAGAAGAGATGGGTTGGTAACGAGGGAGGCAACGATCCGAGGAACAAGAGGACGAGCAGTAGGAAGGTAGTCAGACAAAGGGGGAGGCGCGGCAGCGAGCGACAACGGAGGAGACAACGACAGGAGGGGAGGAAAAGACGTGTGGGAACGAAGCAACATGGGGTGAGAACGCGGATTTGAGGAGATAGGACGAGCACGAGAGGGACGGCGAGACCAAACGTGAGACGGAGGCGTTGGATGAGGAGACAGAGGAGGAGTAACAGGAGGGGAACGAGGTTGGAAACGAGCAAGGGACGAGTCCAGCGAAGGAAACACAGGACCGTGGACAGGAAGGGGAAGAGGTGGCGGGGGAGGCGCAGGCAAGCGGCCAGGGGAGGGAAAACAGAGCAGGCGAAGGGCGGACACCGGTGGCAACTGCTACTGCTGCTGCTCGACGCCGACACCGGGACCGCCAGCTGCACCGCGGCTACCTCCGGAACACTCCACTCCAGCAGCCCCTGAACAAGCATCCCCAGAGCAAGAACTCTCTCTAGCAGCAGTGCAAGCCCCTAGCCCGCTGGGACAAGCCACGACAGGAGCCCCAGGACTAGCACCCTCCTCAACGCTAGCACCCACAGAGGCCACAAACGGCTGCTGCTGCTGCGACGGCGGCGGTGGCTGCGACGACAGCGGCTACGGCGGCGGCTGCAGTGGCGGCAGCAGCTACTGTAAGTGTGGCGGTTGCTGCGGTGGCAGCGACTTTGACGGCGGAGGAGGAGACACCGAGGGAGAGACAGGCGGTAAGAACCGTGCCGTAGGGCCACCATAGTTAACCGACTCCTCGAACCGGACAACCGACGAGAGGGGAGTGACGTGAGACACACCAGACAGAGCAGAACGAGGTGGAAGGTGAGCAGGGGCTACCGTGGGAGTGGGGACCAAGAACAGGGGAGGGGAAATCAGGAGACCTCGATAAGGAAAGTAGTGGTAAAAGGAGACAGACTCGTCGAAAGTGGCGTCACGGGAGTGAAAGAAGCGGTGAGACGACGGGTGGTAAAAGGGTCAGTCAGAGGAGTCTAGGGGGATACCGAGAAAGACACAAGGGACAGTGCGAGCTGTGAGCTTGTCCATGCCAAAGGCACGAACGTGAGCAAGGCAGCCCCAGACGTGGAAAGCGGACGCGTCACCGGGGAACCCAGTCCAAGGGTCGGCGAAACATACCGCCACTGAGAGCGTGGCCAGAGGTTAAGCCGGTGAGCAGTGTAGCGAACGGCGTAAGGCCACAGAAAATGGGGTGCACCGGCATGAATCATGGAGGTACGAGCCACCTCCATGACAAAGCCGATGCATCGCTCAGCGACCCCATTCTGCTGCGGGGAGTCCGGTAAGGTGTACGACTGGGTGATGCCCTCCGCACGATAGAACTGTCCAAGCCGACAAGAGGCGAACTCGTCGCCACGGTCGAAGTGGAGACACAACACTGGGAGACCGCGGTGGAGGCGTGCAACTGCGACCCACGGGATAAGAACGTCAGGCACGTCAGCCTTCCGTTCAAGAGGAAGCACCGTAGTGTAGCCACGAAGTCGTTGACGAGCACGAGGAAGTAGCGCTCGCGATGCGGTGCAGGGATGGGGGCTAAGCCCAAAACGTCAAGGTGCAGAGTCTGGAGGGGTGCTGTGGCAGGACAAAGCGAGGAGGAGTGAGGAGCACGGCGGAGCCGGCTCTCGACATAGCGCGTGCACGGCAGCGCAGGCGAGGGAGGGAGGGCAGGAAACGATGCACGAAGACCTAGGACGAGACCTTGCTGGGACATGTGATACAGACGCGGGAGCGCGGGGTGACCTAGGCGGTGGTGCTACAGAAGCGACGGGTGAGTGAGCGACCGATAGGAGCACGTAGCGGCGACCTAGGTAGATGCAACACCCGAGGGTGATGGCCCACCCGGGGGGAACGCAGTGTCCAACGTAAAGAGGCCAGGCATGAGGTCCTGGAGGAATGTCATAAGGGGGGAACCTAAGGCACCCCTGTTTAAGATGGCGTACCGCTCGTGACCCAAGAACATAATGGTGACGCCGAGGTCCTGAAGACAGCCGACACCAACTAAGTTTCGGGAGAACGAGGGGATGTGCAGGCCTGTAAGGGAACCAGAGGGAACCGCTGGACAGGAAAGGGTAGTGTAGCTACGAGCAACTAAAGGACCAGAGGAGGGGTCAGCAAGTGCGACAGCGGCAGGCGCGGCAAGCGACGTAAGCGCACCGTGGTCGCGAAAGAAGCAGGCAGATGCACCAGAGTCAAGTGTGAAGGTTAGTGAAGCAGAAGCGGCAGCCGAAGGAGGAGCGAGTGTGGAGCCTAGGCTAGACAAAGCAAATGGTTCTACACCTGACGCAACGGGAAGTCTGTACTACACATAGGTGCTACGCCTAATCTAGCGAACACAGTGTTATAAGATCTAGGCACACTAGAAGCGTCAGCATACAGAGAATGCAGGGCAGAACTAATCTGATCCATATCTCAGTCAAAAAAAGGCACACCGTGGCGCAGCAGATGGGGCCATTCGGGGAGGTTCGGGGCCGGGCCAAAGCGGCGACGGAAGAGGTCGTTGAGGCGGCGAAAACAGCGAGCGGTCGTGTGCGGGCGGCGGCACACAGTGCCACGAAGGGGCCCGGTCTGGAGCTAGTACTGACAAGGCTCAGGATGTACTGGCGCGCTATATCTAGCGTAATCCTGTCGTAATCCCTTATAGCCAATAGCCTCGGGGGGCTATACGCATGGTGATCCTATTTCTAGAAGGGTCTATTCCCTTTGGATAGGATAATCCTGGTTACCTGATGTCACATGATCGAATGTCCCGATGAAAGGTTTGCTCAATGTTGCAATATCAATCAGTACAAGGTGCTTTTATACTTCCAGAGTACACCAAGTAACCAGGTTTATCCTATCCAAAAGGAATAGACCCTTCTAGAAATAGAATCACCCTGCGTATAGCCACGCGAGGCTATTGGCTTTAAGGGATTACGGCAGGATTACGCTAGATATAGCCCGCCAATACATCCCGAGCCTGGTCGGTGATATAATTATAATAATAGGATAAACCAAAGGATAATGGAAAAAGAGGAATAGGAAACCAAATGAGATAAGATAAAGACCAAAGGAATCAGGATAAAAAGAGGAATGGAATAGAAAGGAAATATGGAAAAGGGAAATTGGTGTAACGGGGTCGTACTCTCACACTTCCCCCCCTCAAAGCTGGGTGGTAGAAGTAACACCCTGCTTGACAAGGTAGTCGCGAAGAGGACGACGGGCGTTTCCCATGTCGAATTCAGAGATGCTGCCTCAGAAGTATCATAACCCTTCCAACAAAGAAGAAGCTTCAGAGTGCCATTCTGACAACGACGGTGCCCGAGCACGTAGTTGTCCCATGGCGTGGACGAACAGGGGCGGCGACGGTGGTTGGCATTCAGTGTAGAGCGTGTTTGGTCTTCATAGGGTTTAAGAAGCTGGTATGGAAGGCGTTATGGATCTTCCAAGTGGCTGGTAGGTGGAAGCGGAAGGTGAATAAAGTGACCTTTGCTTCAACGAGGATAGGCCCGCAGAAGCGAGGTCGTAGTTTGGATGGGAGATGGCCGATATCAAGATTGCGCGTGCCGAGCAGTACTCGGTTTCCCACGGTGATGGTGTGGTCTGTGCGGTGGCGATCGGGTGGCGTCCGTAACAGAGGAAGTATGGCGTCTGTCCAATAGCGACGTGAGTAGCATTCTTGTAGGCAAACTCCAGGACGGGCAGATGCAAGTCCCACTTGGAGATTTCATCCTTGCTGGCTGCGCGGAGTTGTTGCTCTACAATTTGGTTAAGACGCTCAGTCTGGCCGTCTGTCTACGGATGGTATGCGGATGACATGGTGATGGAATTGTAAGCAGGTTGGACTGTAGCAAAAACCTTCTGTTGCTACGGAATGAGCGAGCTCCGTCCACAGTAAGGAAGGATGGTGTGTATCGCCGTCAGTGATATATGGGCAGGTGCAAGTTGTAGTTGGAGTTGTGAATGGTTGGAACGGTATGCTGTAACGTGCAGATGAATGGCAATGTTGTCCAATTTGTGCATGCTATTACCCGCATCTGGTCCACGTGTGAGGATCACCAACTGTTGGTGGTATGGCAGTCGTGTCGTAGTATTGCTTCTGTAGAAGTGTTGTATCCGACACATGCAGCTTCTGTCGAATGCTGGTCCATGCCTTGGTGTTGTCGCGAGTCGTACCCACTCGGCACCTTAGTGCAGCGGGAATGGAGAGCAGGATCACTAGTAGTAACCCTGTCCACCACGCGGTCTGCTAGTCACACTGCCTTGAGTACAACAGCGCATGCGAAGTGCTGCTTAGCGTATCCCTTGTGTTCAAAACCATGCGAGGGGTTGGTACCATAAACGCAGAGCTGGTAACTTCCAGTATCGGCGCCAAAGTAGTTTCCCTCGGTGGTTGCTCAAGCAAGGAATCTCTGCTGCGTAGATATCCCACGGTGATGGATTAGGACATTCGGGAATATTGGGGCCCTTCCCAAATAATCCTCTCCCATTTCCAAGTAAGCATTGGTGACGGCAAATCCAGTATGACCTTATGCACTTCGATTTTAGCACGGAGGCCATCGGTAGGCATGAGTGTCTGGTGCACATATTGGGATAGGTCTTCTGGTGCCATCATGTGTTGTCTCATTCTGTTACTGTCCTTGAAGTAGCGTTGATGTCGAAGACGTCTCAGCTACTCAGCATCGGTGTTGAAGTCTGTTCCATTTCGGAAAACAGAGGTGTTGTTGGAGATACGCGGAGTCCACTATCCGTAGTGGCGTCGGCGCTCCATTCCACGCCTATCTGCTTCCGTGGAGTTTGTGCTGGTAATGGATTGGTTGTGACGCAGGTTTTATGACTTTGAGGAAAGCCATAGGCCATGAGGACTTGTATACTGGTAGAGTACCGTAGTCCTCCCATCCTCATAAGAGCAAATAGCTTCTGCTCTTGAGGGTAGATGGCATTGCCATGTTGTTTTCTCGCATAGTGGTATCTCCTTCCCACTAGCTGGAAATCATAGTATTGTGCCTGGCCGGGTCTTTACAATAATGCTGGAATATAATCCAGCGTTATCTCCATTGAGCGGAGAATTATTTATCAGGGTTTGGATATGACTGTGGTCTCGAGTCTTCTGCTGCGACGGCGGCGGCGGTTGCAACGATGGCGACGGCGACAGCTGCTGCAGAGAATTCTCTTAACTCGTAATGGTTGAAGGAGAATCCATCAACTCCCTCATCCCAGTAGAGTTGTCCTAATGGGTGTAACAGGCATAACTACCAGGAACACGTGCACATTAGTACACATGTGTTGCTCCATTGCTGCCGGTGATTGTTTCATTTGAGGGTGTGAAGAGAAATTTGCTTCTCCCCTCAATGTATCCACGGGTAGCAATTCCTAGTATGCTCATCCGTGCCTCCGATGTACGGTCGGTAGAGCATGTGATCGTGTTGTAGTAGTCTGCATCTCCCTCATTTGTTGACACCTCGTGCTGCTTGGCGTTCTCCTGCATCGTCGAAGTTACGCTGATGCTTGTAACGCTTCGGCTTCTGGTAGAATCGCCTCGAATGCATGTGCCGTAGGGTCGCTAGTGAGCAAGTACTTGCCAGATTAGAGGTTAATTACTCCTCAATCTGTCAAGCATCGTGACATGCACGGAACATTTTCCATGCAGGTCATTAACACCTGGAATCGCGACGCTTGATTGGTGTGTCGCCTCGTGAGGTCGATGTTGAGACTGCTCTAATCACTTCGGATGGCTGGGGTTCTTGATGAAGATGAATCGTTCAGCCCCTGTTACGAAGTAGTGTCTCGCTGGCCTTGACGAGACGGGTTCACTGCGTCGTCGTTGCGTGCGAAATCTGCTCCTTCGCAGCAACTTGAACTTGGGAGCATTGCAAGAGAAAATGGCTACTTCTCTGCAATCCCATAGCTTGTCGATCAATTTGTAAGAAGAAGTGTCTCATGGATGGAGAACATGTCTTCATGTAGCTCAATTGTTTTTCATTTGTGAAGATCCGCTGTGTTGATGACGATCCATTTTTAACGAGGATGACTTCGTAAAAATAACTCGATCGTTATCGACACTAGTCAGAAGATGCGTCGATTGTGCAATCGCTGGTCACGAATGTTGTCTCCATGATCATGATTTCCCATAGAGTTGTTTCCGCTGCATTCGCGCCGTTGATTCCGCACCGAACCGACGATCCACGTTCTCCTGTCAGTTTTCTGCTTGCAGCTATTACCAAGTAGGTAATACTCTGGCAGATTTCTGATTCTGCGGATGATCTGCGCGCCAAATTCGTCACCAACTGAAGGAATTCGAATTTGGTCGTCCAGATGGTGTCAACGATGTCAGAGGCGGCTGATTTCTGGTTCTGCGCGTCATTCTCCCTTTGTGCAGAAGTCGTGCTCCATCTCGTCCGTTGAAGCAGAAGTCGATCCGACGGTCCAAAATCCAAGCGATATGAGGACAGGAATTGAAGTTTCGACTCCATCCTCCGCGTGCTACTGGGGGCCCAGCGGATAAGCGTTGAGCTGAAACCTTGGCTCTGATTACCAAGTGTCACAAGATCGAATGTCCCGAGGAAAGGTTTGCTCAATGTTGCACTATCAATCAGTACAAGGTGCTTTTATACTTCCAGAGTACACCAGGTAACCAGGTTTATCCTATCCAAAAGGAGTAGACCCTTCTAGAAATAGAATCACCCTGTGTATAGCCACGCGAGGGTATCGGCTTTAAGGGATTACGGCAGGATTACGCTAGATATAGCGCGCCAGGATTACACATGCATTCGAGGCGATTCTACCAGAAGCCGAAGCGTTACAAGCATCAGCGTAACTTCGACGATGCAGGAGAACGCCAAGCAGCACGAGGTGTCAACAAATGAGGGAGATGCAGACTACTACAACACGATCACATGCTCTACCGACCGTACATCGGAGGCACGGATGAGCATACTAGGAATTGCTACCCGTGGATACATTGAGGGGAGAAGCAAATTTCTCTTCACACCCTCAAATGAAACAATCACCGGCAGCAATGGAGCAACACATGTGTACTAATGTGCACGTGTTCCTGGTAGTTATGCCTGTTACACCCATTAGGACAACTCTACTGGGATGAGGGAGTTGATGGATTCTCCTTCAACCATTACGAGTTAAGAGAATTCTCTGCAGCAGCTGTCGCCGTCGCCATCGTTGCAACCGCCGCCGCCGTCGCAGCAGAAGACTCGAGACCACAGTCATATCCAAACCCTGATAAATAATTCTCCGCTCAATGGAGATAACGCTGGATTATATTCCAGCATTATTGTAAAGACCCGGCCAGGCACAATACTATGATTTCCAGCTAGTGGGAAGGAGATACCACTATGCGAGAAAACAACATGGCAATGCCATCTACCCTCAAGAGCAGAAGCTATTTGCTCTTATGAGGATGGGAGGACTACGGTACTCTACCAGTATACAAGTCCTCATGGCCTATGGCTTTCCTCAAAGTCATAAAACCTGCGTCACAACCAATCCATTACCAGCACAAACTCCACGGAAGCAGATAGGCGTGGAATGGAGCGCCGACGCCACTACGGATAGTGGACTCCGCGTATCTCCAACAACACCTCTGTTTTCCGAAATGGAACAGACTTCAACACCGATGCTGAGTAGCTGAGACGTCTTCGACATCAACGCTACTTCAAGGACAGTAACAGAATGAGACAACACATGATGGCACCAGAAGACCTATCCCAATATGTGCACCAGACACTCATGCCTACCGATGGCCTCCGTGCTAAAATCGAAGTGCATAAGGTCATACTGGATTTGCCGTCACCAATGCTTACTTGGAAATGGGAGAGGATTATTTGGGAAGGGCCCCAATATTCCCGAATGTCCTAATCCATCACCGTGGGATATCTACGCAGCAGAGATTCCTTGCTTGAGCAACCACCGAGGGAAACTACTTTGGCGCCGATACTGGAAGTTACCAGCTCTGCGGTTATGGTACCAACCCCTCGCATGGTTTTGAACACAAGGGATACGCTAAGCAGCACTTCGCATGCGCTGTTGTACTCAAGGCAGTGTGACTAGCAGACCGCGTGGTGGACAGGGTTACTACTAGTGATTCTGCTCTCCATTCCTGCAACACTACGATGCTGAGTGGGTACGACTTGCGACAACACTACGGCATGGACCAGCATTCGACAAATGCTGTATGTAACACTGCTACAAAAAAAGTACTACGACACGACTGCCATACCACCACCACTTGGTGATCTTCAGGCGTGGACGAGTTGCACGTGACCTTCAGGTATGCACAGAACAGACAACATAGCCATTCATCTGCACGTTACAGCACACTGCTCCAACCTCTCAAGTCTCCAACTACAACTTGCACGTGCCCATATATCACTGACGGCGATACACACCATCCTTCCTTGCTATGGACGAAGCCTGCTCACTCCGTAGCAACACACATTTCTTGCTACAGTCGAACTGGCTTCCGATTTCATCGCCATCGTCCACCATCTTGTAGATCAACCCCACAAGCGGCTCTTGGCCAAGCATTTGGCCACTCATCACTACCATTATCTAGACCGTAATCTTGACATCAGCCATCCTCCATCGAAGCTTTAACCTTACTTCTGCAGGTCTATCCTTATTGAAGCAAAGGTCACTTCAGCCAACTTCCGCTTCTGCCAACCTGCCACTTGAAAGATCCATAACGCCTTCCATACCAGCATCTTAAACCGTATCAAGACCAAACACGCTCTACACCGAATGCCAACCACCGACGCTGCCCGTGTTTGTCCACGACATGGGACAACTACGTGCTCGGACACCGTCGTCGTCATATGGCACCCTGGAAGGGTTATGATACTTCTGACGCTGCGTCTCTGAATTCGACATGGGTGACGCCCGTCGTCCTCTTCGCGACTACCTTGTCAAGCAGGGTGTTACTTCTACCACCCAGCTTTGAGGGGGGAAGTGTGAGAGTACGACATTGTTACACCAATTTCCCCTTTCCATATTTCCTTTCTATTTCATTCCTCTTTTTATCCTGATTCATTTGGTCTTTATCTCATCTCATTTGGTTTCATATTCCTCCTTTTCCATTATCCTTTCGTTTATCCTGTTATTTTAGTTACTAGCTCGCTATATCTAGCGTAATCCTGCCATAATCCCTTAAAGCCAATAGCCTCGCGTGGCTATACGCATGGTGATCCTATTTCTAGAAGGGTCTATTCCCTTTGGATAGGATAAACGTGGTTACCTGATGTATTATGGAAGTATAAAAGCACCTTGTACTGATTGATAGTGAAACATTGAGCAAACCTTTCCTCGACACATTCGATCCTGTGACAAGTGGCAGGAGCAGCCGTAGCTACCGCAGCGGACACATCAGCGTACGTGCACTGGGAAGGAGTGCAGCCCTGAAAGATAGGGAATGCCACAATACCGCTCGACTGAGCGATAGTGCGCTTGCGAGTCTCTATCTGAGAAAGGGCAGTGACAAAGGCGGTCAGGGTAAGGTTGCCAGGGTGCTGGCTAAGGAGGTGATCGTGTGCAGCGGCTGAGCGGTCACGCAGGCACATGGCAATAAGGAACAGGGTAGCACTGAACGGCGGGGGGAAGGCAGCGAGCTGGGCAGTAGTGCTAGCAGTGTGGTAGCTAGTCTCTAGTGCACGGAGGTGAGTGGCAAGATCAGCGGCAGTAGGGAAAGCAGAGAGATCACGAAAAAGCATGGGGAGGATCAAGCATCCAGCTGAGGCGGAGGCAGGCGTGGAGTAGCGTACAACTACTGCATCTAGGAAGTCCTTGGCACTTGCGACAGCAGTGAAGGGGCTGGCGAGGGCGCGAGGGGATGGTTAGCACAGGAGGGGCCGGCTGGGCGCGTGAGGCCGGCTGGGCGTGAGAAGCCGGTCGAGCGCGACGGGCCGACTAGGGCGCAAAGGGCCGGCTAGGCACGAGGGACTGACGACGCCGCGAGGAGCCAGCTAGTGCGCAAGGGGCCTGCTACGGCGCGAGGGGCTGACTAGGGCGCGAGGGGCCGGGGACGGCACGAGGGGCCGGCGAGGGCGCGAGGGGTGGCGGCTAGGCGCGAGGGGCCGGTTGGGCGCGAGGGGGCGGCGACGGCGCGAAGGGCCGGCTAGGGCGCGAGGGGCCTGTGACGGCGCGAGGGGCTGGCGACGGCGCGAGAAGCCAGCTAGGCGCGAAGGGGCCGGCTAGGCGCGAGGGGCCAGCTAGGCGCGAAGGGTCGGCTAGGCGCAATTGGGGCCGGCGAGGCGCGATAGGGGCTGGCTAGGCGCGAGGGGCTAGCTAAGGCTCTAGAGGGGCTGGGTGGGCGCGATAGGGGCTGGCGAGGCGCGGTAGGCTAGGGCGCGGGGCGGAAGCGGGTGGGGGGGGGGACCTAACCTACTCATGATACCATGTTAAAATACTAGAATGATTAGAAATGAGAGAGAACAAGGGAGATATAGGGTTTGGGTTGTACTCTCTAGGAACACACCCCTATTCTAGCCTATAACTTCTACATGCACAAGTATGTATAAGTTGACATAGGACAAAGGTTAACATGATGATTCACCCTGTTGACTCTGATTTCCAGGGTGCTCGGCGCATGTTAGTCTGATTTTTCAGACTCTAGTAACATTTCACCTCTACGTTTTCAGTGTACACTTCTGTTTCACCCTTCGACAACTAGAGTGGCTTCGCTCCCCGCCCTGTACGGAAAGGGTGGCCCTAGAATTCTCCGGACCAGCGAAAACTGTACTGTAGTACTACATGTCCCCTCTATATTGTACCTGACACGAGATCTATTGCAGCCAGAGCAACAATCACCTTTTAGTGAAGGGCCCCTCTATCGGCCCCTCACACCGCAACAGCACAAACTGGGTGTTGATTTTGGTGAAGGGCCAGTAGCGCCCTCACAACAAATCCCCCAGAAAGCACCATGCCTGTTCAAGTGAAAGAATAACTAGAACAATGCATACAAGGGAATATAACCTAATGGGTTGTACTCCCTAAGGCACAACCCTATATAGTCTATAGAAACATACAATATATGTTTGACACACCCCCTAGACTGGATAGGGGCACTTCCTGATGAGAGAGAAACAGCTCAAGATGGTACTACTAGTCCAGTCTCTAAGGCAGGGATCTAAAGACCAGTCAAACAAGTATAGACAAGGCAAGAGCAAGACCAGGGTGGCACTACTAGTCCAACCACTGGGAAGAGGCCACAAGGCCAGTCAGAGTAATATATATAAAGGTCTGTACACAATCAAGGTCCTAGCAAGTGAGAGGCTACAGGAACGAGACTTAGCTGTACACAGTGCCGCTGATAATCTATAGACGCAAGCGCCTTAGTAAAGATATCAACTGTATTGGCACCTGAGGCCAAGTGTTCTACACGAGCCTAGCGACGCTGCTACAGCTCGCGCAGGACGAAGAACCGCAGCTGGATGTGCTTTGCTCTGCCCTCAAGTCGTGGCTCCTAACACAGGAGGATCTTGGCCTTGTTGTCAGCGTACAGAACCGGGGCAGAGCTAGGCCGCTCACCCAAGTCGGTGAGCAAGAAGGTCAGCCAGCGGAGCTCCTTTGCCGCCATGGCACCTGCCTAGATCTCAGCCTCACACCTAGACTAGGCAACAGACAAGGAACGAATGGACCTCCACGAGATCGCACCTGCACCAAGGCTAAAAGAGAAGCCCTATGAGGACCTGAGAGTCTCGGCGTCGTCTGCCCAAGAAGTGCCCGGTAAGGACCAGTGGTCTCTGTCCTCCTAGCACTAGCCCCATGCCCGATGTACTTGCTAGATAACGCGAGGAGCCAGCTAGTGCGCAAGGGGCCTGCTACGGCGCGAGGGGCTGACTAGGGCGCGAGGGGCCGGGGACGGCACGAGGGGCCGGCGAGGGCGCGAGGGGTGACGGCTAGGCGCGAGGGGCCGGTTGGGCGCGAGGGGCCGGCGACGGCGTGAAGGGCCGGCTAGGGCGCGAGGGGCCTGTGACGGCGCGAGGGGCCGGCGACGGCGCGAGAAGCCAGCTAGGCGCGAAGGGGCCGGCTAGGCGCGAGGGGCCAGCTAGGCGCGAAGGGTCGGCTAGGTGCAATAGGGGCCGGCGAGGCGCGATAGGGGCTGGCTAGGCGCGAGGGGCTAGCTAAGGCTCTAGAGGGGCTGGGTGGGCGCGATAGGGGCTGGCGAGGCGCGGTAGGCTAGGGCGCGGGGCGGAAGCGGGTGGGGGGGGGGACCTAACCTACTCATGATACCATGTTAAAATACTAGAATGATTAGAAATGAGAGAGAACAAGGGAGATATAGGGTTTGGGTTGTACTCTCTAGGAACACACCCCTATTCTAGCCTATAACTTCTACATGCACAAGTATGTATAAGTTGACATAGGACAAAGGTTAACATGATGATTCACCCTGTTGACTCTGATTTCCAGGGTGCTCGGCGCATGTTAGTCTGATTTTTCAGACTCTAGTAACATTTCACCTCTACGTTTTCAGTGTACACTTCTGTTTCACCCTTTGACAACTAGAGTGGCTTCGCTCCCCGCCCTGTGCGGAAAGGGTGGCCCTAGAATTCCCCGGACCAGCGAAAACTGTACTGTAGTACTACATGTCCCCTCTATATTGTACCTGACACGAGATCTATTGCAGCCAGAGCAACAATCACCTTTTAGTGAAGGGCCCCTCTATCGGCCCCTCACACCGCAACAGCACAAACTGGGTGTTGATTTTGGTGAAGGGCCAGTAGCGCCCTCACAACAAATCCCCCAGAAAGCACCATGCCTGTTCAAGTGAAAGAATGACTAGAACAATGCATACAAGGGAATATAACCTAATGGGTTGTACTCCCTAAGGCACAACCCTATATAGTCTATAGAAACATACAATATATGTTTGACACACCCCCTAGACTGGATAGGGGCACTTCCTGATGAGAGAGAAACAGCTCAAGATGGCACTACTAGTCCAGTCTCTAAGGCAGGGATCTAAAGACCAGTCAAACAAGTATAGACAAGGCAAGAGCAAGACCAGGGTGGCACTACTAGTCCAACCACTGGGAAGAGGCCACAAGGCCAGTCAGAGTAATATATATAAAGGTCTGTACACAATCAAGGTCCTAACAAGTGAGAGGCTACAGGAACGAGACCTAGCTGTACACAGTGCCGCTGATAATCTATAGACGCAAGCGCCTTAATAAAGATATCAACTGTATTGGCACCTGAGCCAAGTGTTCTACACGAGCCTAGCGACGCTGCTACAGCTCGCGCAGGACGAAGAACCGCAGCTGGATGTGCTTTGCTCTACCCTCAAGTCGTGGCTCCTAACACAGGAGGATCTTGGCCTTGTTGTCAGCGTACAGAACTGGGGCAGAGCTAGGCCGCTCACCCAAGTCGGTGAGCAAGAAGGTCAGCCAGCGAAGCTCCTTTGCCGCCATTGCACCTGCATAGATCTCAGCCTCACACCTAGACTAGGCAACAGACAAGGAATGAATGGACCTCCACGAGATCGCACCTGCACCAAGGCTAAAAGAGAAGCCCTATGAGGACCTGAGAGTCTCGGCGTCGTCTGCCCAAGAAGTGCCCAGTAAGGACCAGTGGTCTCTGTCCTCCTAGCACTAGCCCCATGCCCGATGTACTTGCTAGATAACGCAAAACCCTCTTAGCTGCCGACCAGTGCTGTGGTCAGTGTCTGCCTGGGGACACAAAGCGAGCCAGGATGCTGAGAGGGTATGCGAGATCTGGGCGAGTGCAAGTTATCAAGTATATGCGGCAACCCACCAGCTCTGCGTACGGACCACTAGGCTCTACAGCCTCCTCAGGGATTGGGGTAGAGATTCTGAGGTCTACTTACAGAGGGCTGGGCTGTGCGGAAGATAACTGAAGGCCGAACCTCAGAAGGACTTGGCGCACCAAGTGTGACTGTGAGAGAGTGATGGTGCGTGCTGCTATGTCCCTGGGGATCTGCAAGCCAAGGTAGCAGCGCAGCTTTAGGTGAGTGTAGGTGTGTCTCCTCAGCAGCTCGGCCTTTACAGCGGCCAGTGCGTCTCTGTCTGCAGGAGCAAATGCCAGATCGTCTACGTACACAAGGGTGTAGAACGAAGTCTGGCCAAAACAGACATAGAGCGAGGGGTATGCGGACGAAAGGAAGAGCTACAAGTCAGCAAGTGTAGCACGCAGCGTGTCGTGCCACTCACGGGGCGCCTGTCGCAAGCCGTAGACGGGGCGCCGGAGGAGCCACTCGATGCCTAGGGGGAAGGTACCGGAGAAGCCCTGGGGGCAGCGCAGGTGGACCTGCTCGTGTAGACTGCCCTGGAGGAAAGCTGTGGAGAAGTCGAGGGAGTGCAGCTCGTAGTCACGCTGTGCTGCTATGTATAGCAGCGCCCAAAGAGAAGTCATCTTCGGGGTCGGGGTGTAGTCTGAAAGAAGTCCACCCCCTCACGTTGACTAAAGCCTCGACCATCGTAGCACACCTTGAAGACAAGCGGCTCTCAAGGAGGGCGCTTCACCTTGAAGAGCCACCGGCCATCGACTATGTTCACCCCAGGTGGGAGAGCTGCGTCGACGAAGGTACCGGTGGATCTCCAAGATGCCATCTCCTGCTCCATGGCAGCAATCCACTGAGAGGCCCAGGGTCCCGAGGTGGTCTCAGCGTAGGTGCGAGGGGTCAGGATGTCGAGGGCATCTGGTTCACCCTCAGGGACTAGTAGCATGGAACAGAGATGGGGAGCAGCCTCAGACCGGAAAGCGAGCTCGAACTGACTAACCTCTAGGACATCACTACCAAGAGCAGCCACACCCAGGACGGTCCGAGGGCAGGCAGGGTCAGAGACCAGAGCGGTGGCGTAGTCCAGGCGGCGGGTAGCGGCGAAGTCAGTGACAGCAGCGACAAGAGCCAACAGACTCGAGACAGGAACGGACGGGTCGGTAACGAGAGAGGCAATGACACGAGGAACAAGGGGACGCGCAGCACAAAGGAAGTCCGAGAACGGAGGCGGGGCCACACCAAGCGACGACGGAGGAGGAGACGGGAGGAGAGGAGGAGCACGAGACTTGTGAGAGCACAGCAACATAGGGTGAGAACACCGAACACAGGAGGTAGGATGAGCACGAGACGGATGACGAGACCTGACGTGAGATGGAGGAGTAAGGTCACGACAGAGGGGAGGAGACACAAGAGGAGAACGGGAAGGAAAACGAGCCGCAGAGGAGTCCGGGGGAGGAAACACGGGGCCGTGAACCGGCAAAGGAGGAGGCAGCTGCAGCGGGGGAGGCAGCAACGGGTGGTAAGGGGAAGGGAGACCAAGGAGGCAAAGTGCGGACACCGGCGGCGTCAGCTGCGACTGCTGCCCGACTCCAACACCAAAACCTCCAGCGAGTACACGGCTCCCTCTAAGAAGCCCCACGCCAACAGCCCCAGAGCCCGCTCTAGAACAAGCTCCAGCCCGCTCCCCAGCACCCCTAGAACGCACGAACCCCAGCGGCGGTGACGACAGCGGCTCAGCTGCGGTGGCAGCGGCGGAGGCGGCTGCAGCGGGGACAACAGCGGCAGCGACAGGGGAGGCGAGACTGGGGCAGGGACAGGCGGGGGAAAGAGACTCAGCCGAGCCGCGAGAGTCAGCGGATTCCTCAGTAGGGACAACCGACGGGAGGGGGATGACGTGAGACACACCAGACGTAGCAGGGCATAGAGGGGGCTGGACATGGTCGACCAGGGGAGAGGGGGGCACCAGAAACTGGGGGGGAGTGACCGGGGGACCACGGTGGGGAAAGCGGTGGTAGAAGGAGACAGACTCATCAATTGAGACGTCACGAGGGTGAAAGTACTGGTGAGAAGGCGGGTGGTAGAACTGCTAGTCCGATGAGTCAAGGGGGAAACCTAGGAAGACACAGGAGACAGTGCGGGCAGTGAGCTTGTCCGTGCTAGAGGCACGAACGTGTGCAAGGTAGCCTTAGACATGGAACACAGACGCGTCACTAGGGGATCTGGTCTAGAGGAGGGACGGCAAAACCTGCGACCGCTGAGGGTGCGGCCACAGGTTAAGCAGGTGAGCGGCGTAGCGAACAGCGAACGGCCACAGAAAATGGGGTGCACCGGCATGGATCATGGAGGTACGAGCTGCCTCCATGACCAAACCGATGCGTCGCTCAGCGACCCCATTCTGCTGCGGGGAGTCCGGCAGGGTGAACGTTTGGGTGATACCCTCCGCACGGCAGAAGCGACCAAGGCAGCCAGAGGCAAACTCGCCACCATGGTCAGAGTGAAGACGCAAGAGAGGGAGACCTCCGTGAACACGCGCAGAGACAAGCCACGGCAGAAGAACGTCAAGCATGTCGACCTTCCGCTCCAGTGGAAAGACGGTGGTGTAGCGGGTGTAGTCGTCGACAAGCACTAGGAAGTAGCGCTCGCGACGCGGCCCATGGACGGGGGCGGGGCCCCAGATGTCCATGTGCAGGGTCTGCAGCGGTGCGGAGGTAGGGGGGAACGAGGAGGAGTGAGGGGCACGGCGAAGCCAGCCCTCGACACAGGGCGTGCACGGAGGCGCGGGTGAGGAGGGGAGCACAGGGAACGGCCCAGGGAGGCCTAGTAGAAGATGGTGCGGGGACATGTGACGGAGATGGGTGAGGGCGGGGTGACCTAAACGGTGGTGCCACAGAAGTGACGGGTGAGTAAGCGACCGACACGAGCACGCTGCAGCAACCTGGGAAGACGCAAGTACCTGGGGAGGCGTTCCAGCTGGGGGGGAAGCGGTGTCCAGCGTGAACAGGCCAGACACCGGGTCCGGGGGAACGTGGTGAGGGGGGCACCAGTGGCGGCCTCAGTACAGACAGTGTACCGCTCGTGACCAAGGAACGTAGTGGTGACGCCAAGGTCCTAGAGGCAGCCTACACCAACAAGGTTCCTAGAGAATGAGGGGATGTGCAGGCCTGTAAGTGAGCCCGAAGGAGCCGCCGGATAGGGAAGGGTAGTGGAGCTACGGGCAACAACAGGACCGGAGGAAGGGTCTGCAAGAGCAACTGCAGCATGAGCGGCAAGCGGAGTAAGCGCCGTGGAGTCGCAAAAGAAACACCGGGAAGCGCCAGAGTCCAAGGTGAAGGAGAGCGCGGCAGCGGCGACAGAGGTCGGAGGGGCGAGAGAGGACCCTAGGGTAAACAGGGCTGAGGATCCTACGTTTGACGCAGCAGTTGAGCCTGAACTAGGCACACTGGGCACACCTACGCTAGGCAGCACAGGGTAATAGGAACCAGTCACACAAGAGTCATCAACATACAGCCCATACAAAGCAAAGCTAATCTCGTCCATGTCCATATCAAAGATCTGAACATGACGATGGAGCAGACTGTGCCAGTCGGGGAGGTCAGGCGACGGGCCGAAGCGGAGACGAAACAAGTCGTCTAGGCGACGAAAGCAACGACTGGGGGTATGATCGATCTTACCGCACACGAGGCCGTGGTGAGGACCGGTCTGGAGCTGGTACTGGCAGCGCCCGTCACTCTGACTACCACCCGACAACACGCCGCACGAGCAACCACTACGACCACCGTCGCCTCCAGCTCCAGGCCACCCGGGCGGGAGACGGCCGACCCTCCGCTGCTGCTGCTGCTGGTCCAGCTGCAGAGCCTGCTGCTGCTCTGGGGCACCAGCCCCTGCCCCCTCATCAGTAGTACCAGGGGGCGAGCCACCTCCACCACCGGCACCACCACCTCCTCCGCTACCTCCGCCGCGCCCAGCCTTGGGGCGGCGACCCTTACCCGGACGAAACTGCACTGCGGCGGCTGTCTCCACAGGTGGAGCTGTCTCAACAACCGCAGCAGACTCGTTGGAGTAAAAGCACTAAGCAGGGGCACAGCCCTGAAAGATAGAGATAGACACGACACCGCTAGACTGGGCGATAGAGTGCTGCCGGGTCTCTATGGCAGACAGGGTGTCGACAAAGTCAGTGAGGGTGAGGTCAGCGGGGTGGAGACTAAGGAAGTGATCGTGGGCGGTGGCAAGGTGGTCAGGGAGGCGCGTGGCAAGCATGTAGAGAGTAGAGCAGATGGGGGGTGGAAAAACATGTAGCTGAGCCTGAGTGCAGGCAGCGCGCCAGGTCGTGTCTAGCGTGCACAGGTGGGCGGCTAGGTCAGCGACAGTGGGGAAAAACGCAAGGTCAGGAAAGAGCATGGGTAGGATTACGCGACCTACATAGGCAGAGGGCAGGGTGGAATAGCGCACAACAACAGCCTCTAGGAACTCCTGCGCAGTCCTGACGGACCTAAAGCGGGGGCGCTCGGACAGGGGAAGGGCATGACTAATCGCAAGCTGTGCGTCAGCGTCACGCGACAACTAGACAGCACGGGCAAGGGCAGCAGCGGCAGCGGACTCACGGTCAGCAGAGGTGGGGTCAATGGGGAGGGAAGCAGGGGGGTCCTGGCAGGGGAGCGTACAGTCGATGTGGACGGCCAGGGAGTGGCCATCCTGTCGCTGACCAGTCAGGTGTCGCTGGAGGTCGACGAGCCACGAGTCGAACTCAATCGGCTGCCCCTCAGCATCAAAACGCCGGACCGAGTCCGCCATCATGGTTGCAGCAGCAAGAGAAAGACAGTACTGGGTAGGAGAGTGCGGCGGAATGCGGTTATGTGCGGTACAATACGGTACTGTGTGGTGGAGGGAGGTGCAGTCCGATAGGGTGCAGTGCGGTGCAGGGCAGTGCAGTGCGGTGCAGAGCGGTGCATTGCGGTGCCGAGCGGTGCAGAGCGGTGCCGATCGGTGCAGCGCTGTGCAGAAGAGCCAAGGACAGCAGCGAGGCGTCTAGAAGACGGAGCCGGGGCGGCAAGGCGACGGGGCCGGCAGGGAGAGGGGGCCGGCTGGGCGACGAGGCCGGCTAGGTGACGGGGCCTTGGGGCCGTAACGTGACGGGGCTGCGGGGCTGCTAGGAGAAGGGGCCGCGGGGCCGCTAGGGACGGGGCCGCGAGGCTGCTAGGGGATGGGGCCGCGGGGCCGCTAGGTGACGGGGCCGCGCGGCCGCTAGGGGACGGGGCCGCGGGACCGCTAGGGGATGGGGCCGGGGGGCCGCTAGGTGACGGAGCTGCGGGTCCGGGAGGTGACCGGGCCACGGGGCCGCTAGGGGACGGGGCCGCGGGGCCGCTAGGGGACGGGGCAGCGGGGCCGCGAGGCGATGGGGCCGCAGGGCCGCTACGGGACGGGGCCGCGGGGCCGCTAGGTGATGGGGCCGCAGGGCCGCTAGGTGACGGGCCGCGGGGCGACGAGGCAGCTAGGACCTAGGGCGGAAGTGCTAGGTGGGGGGGGGGGGGGGGGGGGGGGGGAACCTACCTACTCATGATACCATGTTCAAGTGTAAGAATGACTAGAACAAGGCATACAAGGGAATATAACCTAATGGGTCGTACTCCTTAAGGCACAACCCTATATAGTCTACAGAAACATACAATATATGTTTGACAGCGCCTTGTATTTTGCTAAGGGCCAGCCAGCGCCCTCCACTGGGGTACCAGCGCAAATTACGCTCCCCCCGAATTACGGTACCAGTATTAGGCAATCAAAGTCCCCCCCCCCCCCCCCCCCCACCCCCATGTAGGGTTTACGCATCAAAGTATATTAGGATAAAAGTCAGAAAAAACAGCGTATTTGCAACAATCTTTCTCTGAAAAAAACAGAGAGAGGTACCATAATCACTTGGATATAAGCGCATATGTGCTTATAGGGACTAGGTTAAAAAAGCAGCATGTGCTTGTAATCGAATAAAAAAATGTAAGCCCATGCGCTAATACGAATGACTATATGGAAAACTAATTTGAACACACCAAAATGTAGCTGGGTTGATTTAGGTTCCAATACAACCGTCTTCAAAAGGGGACGCGCAGCAATATCGCACGGAATATGTGGCGAAAGTTTCGCCAGCACAACTATGCTGGTAAGGCAGGATATGGACCAATCATAGGCAAGACAGTGATCGGGAAACGCAGGAATCTGGTTGGCGAGGTGCTTGGGAGGGGTGCGAGAGTGGTGCGGGAGGTTTGGCACAGAGTTTCGATATGGAAGTTTTGCAATTCACCTGTTTTTTAATAGTAATTCAATGCACTTATATGGAATAGATGTTAATAAAAAAAGGGTGCACCTGTAATGAAATAACGGATATAAGCGCGTTTGCAAAGTCTCATTTATCCTCCTGATGGTCTGAAAAACATACCGATTTTTTTTTTCCATCTGATATTTTGATGGGCTAAAACATTTCGTCTGAACATTCAGAAATTGTTCAAGTTTCCATATGAATTTCTAGACTTGGTGTAGAGCTTCGTCCGAGATTTCAGATAGCGCTGATATTTTCGTCTGAGATGTTCCTCCTCTCCCCACCCAAATGACCAAGACTTTTCAAGTCCTCGATTGCTAGAGACATTCCTGTCAAATTATATACTTATATAATTATTTGTTTAAGCTTGGTAGGTGTGCTACCTTGCTGAATCCTTCCGTAGAGAGTACAACCAGGGTTCTTGCTAAGTTTTGAGCCCTTCTGAAAATCAGACGGGGTTTCAAACTTTCGTCCGACCATCATATGAGCACATTTATCGGGTCTAAAGTTTCAGACGAAACGTACTCCGATGTCTGGACTTTCAGACAAAACTCAGATGCACCTTCAGGGTCAGCTGATTGAGGGACTGATATTTGAGCAGATAGGGTGTTTGGGCGTCATCCGTCTTCGCTAGCCCACACTAGCCTGGGCACCTTGCCCCGGCTGGTTAGCACCCCACTGGTCGTGTCATGTTCTACCTCGCGGCTTGGTGTTTTGTCATGCTGGCGCAAGTCGCAGCTAATCCCGATGTTGCCCATCGCCCAAAAAACCCAGGAATGCGGCTGGGTGTGGGAGGAACTTCAGGCAATTTTTTTGGGGTGCGAGGGGTGTGGAAGGAGTGTACCTGGTAGTGGGGGACATCGGAAATTAGGTTGGGAGCGCTGTAAGGAGGAATATATCTGGTGTAGGGGACTAAGCTAGAATGTCTAGTGTTCGGGACTTAGCCGAAAACAACAGGTTGCAAGGGGCGTCGGGGGAGGATTGTATCTAGTGTGCGAGGCTTAGCGGAAAACAACAAGTTGTGAGGGGCGTTGGGGGAGGAATGTCTCTGGTGTGAGGAACTTGGCCAAAATTACTTGCTGTCAGACGAGAATATCCTGGCTATCTGAAATCTCAGATGAGCCGCTAGACTGAAGTCTATGAATTCATACGAAAATTTATAACAAGTATGGACGTTCAGACGAAATATTTTACCCCGTCCAAAAATCAGATGAACAGCCAAAAACAAGTCTGATTCTCAAACCATCGACGGATTTCGTCTGCTATCTGAAACCCTGGGTACAACTCCCTCCTTGTATCCCTCTCTCTTCTAATCTCATCCTCTTCTCTCTCGACATTTTCTCCTAGTCTAAAACCTCTCGTTACTTTCCAATGCCTAGCTCCTAACCTAGCTTCTCGACATGGTACTAGAGCAGGCCCTTCCGCTCGAGTCTTCTTTTCACGCTTCCGTAGCCTCCTCTCCTCCCTCCTGTTAAGCTCGCGCCGCCGTGGCAGCCATGTCGTGCCGCCATGGCGACTTCGTCGCGCTGCCGTGGCATCCTCGACACGCTGCCGTGACGTCGACGCCACATTGTGGCGGCGTTGTCATGCTGCCGTGGCGGCGTCGCCGCACCAGCCCACAGGCGCCAGTGGGCCACGCTTCGTTTTAGGCACCAGCCATGACGCCCAGCCAAACGCCAACCACGGGCGCGTTGCGGGACCACACCTCCCTCCCCCCCTGCGTCTCCCCTTATTCTAGCCATAGCTACTGACTCAATGCCCGGTCGTCGCCGGGTCGTGCCACGCCGCCGAGTGCCGCGAGCCTCGCCGTCGCCGTCGTTGTCGCCAAAGCCGCCGCCGCCGATGCAGGTGCAGGAGGCTCCGCCACCACCAGCTCCGCCACCGCCGCTGTCGCCGAAGCCGCCGCTGACGCTGTTGCTTCCACCCGCCGGGGGTGTCACCGCTTTGCACAAAAGGTAGAAGACACACCTGCTGCAGGACATTGGGGTGTCAGGGTTTGGGGGTGTTTGGTTTTTGGTGGGCTTTCGCCTACCAAGCCTAGGGGGTGTGTCGAATTATATACTTATATAATGATTTGTTTAGGCTTGGTAGGTGTGCTACCTTGTTGAATCCTACTGTAGAGGGTACAACTCCCTCCTTGTATCCCTCTCTCTTCTTATCTCACCCTCTTCTCTCTCGACATTTTCTCCTAGTCTAAAACCTCTCGCTACTTTCCTATGCCTAGCTCCTAACCTAGCTTCTCGATAATTCCCCCCCACACCCCTCGCACCCCAAAGATTTCGGCTAAGTCCCCCACATCAGAGACAGTCCTCCCCATACCACTTGGGGGCGAGGGCAAACCCTGAAATGGCAGGGCCAAAAGAGAGGGCTGCCTGCATGTGACACGTCATGTGAGTTTCATCGCCCACTTCCCCTTCGCCCACTTCGCCTTCGCCCACGTCATTTGTAACACGTCACCTCACGTCACCCTGAGTCCCTGATTGACACAGTCAAGCGCCCCACATGAGAATCGGGGTCTTGCAAGAAAGCCCGAAACATAAAAATTCGAAGTCAAAATTGCGCGCGTAAAAATTCGTCCGAATTCTCAAACAGTCGCTAAGTCTTCGTATGACGGCCAGACGAAAGTTCAAAGCCAAGTCTGATTTTCAGATGGCCTAAAATCCTAGCAGAGACCCTGCGCCAGAGCCCAAATTGATTTTGGGCCTGTCTGATTCGTCAGAGTCCCCTGCCTTCCCTTGGTATGGGTGTCATTGTCACCTCGTGGAAAAAGTCTGGAAAATCAGAGTAGCCATGGATTTTTTGTCTGATCAATCAGAGTCATACCCAAACTTTTGTATGAGCCTTTTTTATGGTTCTTCATAAGAGAATGCACTACATTTCACTACATGCACAAAATCAGTCTATATCCTGCTTATCCTGCTGAGGTACTGCCGCCATATCATCATCTACTTTCTCCTTTCCGTTCCTGCTGCTACTAGCCTCGGGCAGGGCATTGCTAAGGGGCTTTCTCTTCATATAAGCCCACCACATGGAGACCACCTCTTCCCAATCGGGGTCATACTCTAGCTGTGACATGCACATCCGATCTCCTAGCCTAGTATCCTTGAGAGCCCCCCGCAGCCAACTCTTGATGACGTTCTGGCATGCAAACCCGCGCTCGCACTCGACAGTGCTCAACGGAAGGACAGCCACCGTCACCCACATGTTGACCAGGTTGGGGTAGCTATCCCTTGAGTCCTGCGTCTTGAGCATGGCGCTCAGCCCGCGTGGAATGACTTGTCCGCCTTGGGAAGCGCAGCAAGGACGGGGACGAAGTTGAGGAGCTCGCTTTGGGCTTTGCGCTTGTTTATACCTGCTCAGACAAGGGCACACAAGGAGAGGGAGAAGGGTTGGGTTATCAAAAACAGTACACAACTAGTAAAAGATAGATGTCTTGCTGAACAAATATATTGCCGAAGGGATACTGGAAGGAGTAGATGGTGATTCAGCTGGCAGAATCTCGTCCTTGTCTTCAGCGTGGTACATGACCACGACCGAGTTGAACCACTCGAGGCACTACGTCCTCCGTGCCTGTTGGTCCTAGTTGGGCGGCCATGTGTCGACGCTGAACAGGCGCGCTCCTGACAGCTGCCGCAGATCGCCTAGGCGCTCGTCGAGGTTGCAGACCAGGCCCTCTGCCAAAGCCATGCACGTCACGACACTCCCATCATGGTCGCTGGGCCCCGCGTAGTCCTCTTGGGGTTCTTCGTGCAGCTCGAAGGTGAACCGTGAAGGTCAGCCGTCAGAGTCGATCCCCTCCACTGTCACTAGCTTGGACTTGCCGAGCCCGTGCTTGGCGAGGAACCGCGTCAATCGATCGTTGGGCCTGCCGATGAAGTCATCTCCGCAGTCCACGTAGCGGAGGTCGTGCGGATGATTTGTGCGTGCACCAACGTGTAGTCCAGCTGGTGGGTAGGGGGGTGAAGAGAGGTAGGGCATCACAGATGGATGTGTGGTTAAGGGACGACCGGCAGAGACAAGCAACGACATCGACAATCATGCAAACAAAAGCATTAAACAAGTTTACCTCCCACTGCTGGAAGACCTTGTTGAGGACGTTCAGCAGCTCCAGCACATCGGCGGGGAACAATAGGAGGAGCTAGAAGCAGTAGCTGGTAACGAGCGCGTAGAGCTTGGCGTCGTACTCCTGCAGCATGACCACGGTGGTCGGTAGAACCTGGACTAGGCGGATGACCGCATCCCCGCGCGATAGCCAACGCATGTTGTGGATGCCCTGGAGCTCGAGGTTCGCCGACATGAATACGTCTTGGAGCTCCAGAAACCGTTGATGCCAAGGTTTGGAGCGACCGAGCAGCTCAGCGATCTCTCGAATGACATTGTCCACCATGCTGAAGACAGGGATCTCCTCGGCAGCCGCCTTCGCTGCCAGCGCCTCTCTGCGTGGGATAGGGAGATGAGGTGCAAACTAGGAAGCAAATATACTTGGCATGCACACAACAATCGGATGATGAACGGATGGCCAATGCAATGGCAAGAGACAAGGTGCGGAACGCGAAGACGAAGGCGTGCCACAAGTCCAGAGCGCAATCCCATCATGACGGCAGCGCCATCAGTGCTTATGCCAGAGATGCGGCCGAGGTCGACGCCAATCGCCTGCAGATGGGACAGCAAGAGTGCGATAAGCGATGCCGCATCCGCCTTATCCACAGTCACCAGAACCAGGTACTCGGTTACAAGCCGCCCTTCCTGGATGAACGTGGCAAACATGATCATGTGCTTGCCACGACGGCGATCGGTGCTTTCGTCGAGGCTTAGGCCAATGCAGGGACTGGCCAACAGGTGTTGGAATTGAGTCGTCTGCAGCCACGTTGCCGTCGCTTGTGTCAGCTCGCCGAAGTCGTACCTGTTACATGACACGCACAAGCCAACTTGTTGTAAGTTTCATATGTAAAGACGAGACAAAGAGAAGTTCATAGTCACTAGAGTTCTCACCAATTATAGTACGTGCCGTAGGCAGACTTCGGGAAGCCCTTGAAACCGCGCGATGAGAGGTAGCGCACCAAACGAATCCATATTTCCATGGGTTCGTTGCACTTGGCACAAAAATAGGAGTCGAGCAGGGCGATGACTCGCTTCTTCTCTTTGTCGGCCGCGCGGGGATGCATGTCGATCCGCTGCTGGTTCGACGCCAGTTGCAGGAGATCGGCATGCTTGGACATGGCGAGGTGATGCTTCTGTGTCCCGGGGTACTTCTTGAACAACTGGGTCTACACGTCGGTAGCTCCCTTGCCCGATTTGCTGGTAAGCCTTGCAGGTCCTGCATACAATGCGCATATACTGCACTTGAAGGTCGGGAGCCCATCGTCAGTTTTCAAGAGCATGAACCAAGGGAATCTGTCAGACCAGTAAGTTTTGAAATGCTCTTGTGCATCAGCATAGATGTCCTCATTCGTTCTCGCAGTGGACCTGCCGCCAGACGATTCTGGCGTATCCGCAGGTACAGAGGGGCTCGGCACTGGCTCAGACGGATCCTGGCATGTCGACGTGGAGGCGTACGGCAGAATCACCTGCCTGTAGCGGAACCTCTTCGTCGCCGTCACCGATGGAGAGGAGCTCAAGCAGCGGGCAGGGGACTTGCATCCGCAGAAATTTTGCCTGCTTTGTTAAGAACAGGTGCATCGCCATCAGCAGGGGCAGCGTCACTAGGCTTCCTCGGAGGGATACGATCGGAGGCATCGGACTGCAGCAGGAACTCTAGCGCGGCGCGACCATCGCGGAACTTCTCGGCACACCAATACTCTTCTTCTTCTTTGTCATGATCTGCCTCATCTACGTCATCCAGGTCGGCCTGCTCCATGGCCTGCAGGCGCAGTAGGAAAAAAAACACACTGATAGAAAACCGAGGGGCTACACGAAGTTTGGGTGAAGCTTTGCTGGAGGGGGGACAAGCAAGGTAGTTTTTCCCGTCAGTAATGAACTAAGGGAGAAGGAGGGGGTATGCCAGCTGCAACTCCATCGCAACACAAGAGAGGTTGTTTATGCATGAATGAACCAGACACTCATCGCGTCAGCATGGTTGCGGTGCCTCGTCTGTTGTGCCTCGCCCATTAGAATGCCTCTGGATTGGTGAAACCAGCCATGTTTTGGTCAAGGACCAATCGGCTGCTTGAGCTATCTCAGTGCTGGCGCCAACACACAAAATGTGCCCGCCCAATGGCTTGGGCCACGCCTGCGCAAATGAAAATTTGGCGTGATTGACGGTGACGACAGAGGTACCAGCGCAAATCTCGCACCCCCGCTTCAAATGACGGTATTACAGGAATCAGAGTTCCCCCCCATACAAGGATGAAGCATCAGAGTACACTGTCAACTTATACATATGTTTATATGTAGAAGTTATAGGCTAGATAGGTTTGCATTCATAGAGGGTACAAATCCAACCATATATCCTATCCTGTACTCCCCTATGTCTTCCTCGGTTTCCCCCTTGACTCGTCTGACTAGCACTTCTACCACCCGCCGTCTCATCGCTTCTTTCACTCCCATGATGTCACTTTCGACGAGTCTGTTTCCTTTTACCACCGCTTACCCCACCGAGGTCTCCCGGTTTCCCCGCCCCTGTTTCTGGTTCCCACTCCCCCGGTAGCCCTTGCTCCCCTCCCTCCCCGTCCTGCCCCGTTTGGTGTGTCTCACGTCACAGCCCTCCCGTCGGTTGTCCCGGTCGAGGAGTCGGCTGACTCTGGTGGCCCTGCGGCACAGTTCTCTCCACCTTTGGCTCCCCCGGTGTCTCCTCCTCCGCTGTCGTAGCAGCCACCGCCGTCGTCGCCGCAGCCGTCGTCGCAGCCGCAGCAGCAGCCGCCGCCGCAGCAGCAGCCGTCCGTGGACCCTGGGGGTGCGAGCGTTGAGGAGGGTGCTAGTCCTGGGGTTCCTGCCGTGGCTTGTCCCGGCGGTCCTGGGGGTGGCACCGGTGCTGGAGAGGGTTCTCATTCTGGAGGTTCTAGAAAGGAGCATTCCGGAGTTAGTCGTGGTGCAGGGTGAGGTTCTGGTGTAGGCGTGGAGCAGCAGCAGCAGCAGTCGCCACCGGTGTCCGCCCTTCGCCTGCTCGGCCTTCCCTCCCCTGACCACCCGCTCGCGCCTCTCTCCCGTCACCGCCTCCTCTGGCTGTCTACGGCCCTGTGTTTCCTCTGTTGGACTCGTCCTCGGCTCATTTCCCCCCTTGTATCCCCTCCTGTGTCTCCTGACCCGACGCCTTCGTCCCACTTCTGGTCCTGTCGTCCCTCTCGTGCTCGTCATGTCTCTCCATTCCAGCGCTCTCACCCCATGTTGCTGCGTTCCCACTCGTCTCGTCCCCCCCTCCTCCCCTCACCTCCTCCGTCCTCGCTCGTTGTTGCTCCCCTTCCTCTGTCTGACTACCTTCATGCCGCTCGTCCTCTTGTTCCTCGGGTCCTTGCCTCCCTCGTTACCGACCCGTCTGTTCCTGTCTCGAGTCTTAACGCTCTCGTTGCTGCTGCCGCTTGGTCTAGTTCCTGTAGCTCCTCACTTGCGAGGACCTTAATTGTGTACTCTTTATATATACCTTCTTGACTGTCCTTGTGGCTTCTCTTCTAGTGGCCGGACAAACAGTGCCGCCCTGTTTTGCTCTTGTTGGGCTTGTACTCTTGTTGACTGGTCTTCGGACCCCTACCTCAGAGGTCGAACTAGTAGTGCCACCCTGAATTGCACGTTTCTTGCTCACCATTGCCCCTTTTCTAGCCTAGGGGGTGTGTCAATTTATACGTATGTTTATATGTAGAAGTTATAGGCTAAATATGTTTGCATTCTTAGAGGGTACAACTCCAACCATATATCCTCTCCTCTACTCCCTTGTGCTATCCATTCTGTTATTCTAAGATACACTTGTAAAAGAAGTCTGAAAAATCAGCGTAGGTACATAAAACTTCTCTGAAAAATCTGAGTAACGTAGAAAAATTAGTATTTGGATCAGAGTACTATCAGAAATGAGAATTGAATAGATTGTAAAGTGAGAGTACACACAAGTATACCTAAGTGTTGTACCCTCTAAGAGGTAACCCTATACAGTCTATACAAACATGACAAATGCAGATGTTTGACACACCCCCTAGACTGCATAGGGGAATACCCTAAACAAGCAGCTCAGGGCGGCACTACTAGTCCAACCTCTGAGACAAGGGTCTGAGAGACCAGTCAGAAGGAGTACAGACAAGGCAAGAACAAGACCAGGGCGGCACTACTAGTCCAGCCACTGGGAGAGGACACAAGTCCAGTCTGAGTATACATATAAAGGACAGTACAAGTCAAGGTCCTAGCAAGTGAGAAGCGACAGGAACTAGACCAAGCTGGACACAGTGCCGCTGATGATCTTTAGGCGCAAGCGCCTTCGTAAAGATATCAGCTGTGTTGGCACCTGAGGCCAAGTGTACTACGCGAGCCTGACGTCGCTGCTGTAGCTCACGCAGGAGGAAGTACCGCAGCTGAATGTGCTTCGCTCTGCCCTCGAGTCGAGGCTCCTGACACAGGAGGATCATGGCCCGGTTGTCAGCGAACAGGACCGGGGCAGAGCTAGGCCGCTCACCTAAGTCAGTGAGCAAGAAGGTCAGCCAGCGGAGCTCCTGTGCCGCCATGGCACCAGCGTAGATCTCAGCCTCACAGCTGGACTGTGCAACAGACGAGGAGCGAGTAGCTCTCCACGAGACGGCACCTGAGCCAAGGCTGAAGCAGTAGCCCTGGGTAGACCTGAGTGTCTCAGCGTCGTCTGCCCACGAAGCGTCTGTGTGTCCAGTGAGGACCACTGGCCTGCGTCCTCCAAGCACTAACCCCATGCCCGATGTACTAGCAAGATAACGCAGAACCCTCTTAGCGGCAGACAAGTGCTGCGGTCGGTGTCTGCCTGTGGCCACAAAGCGCGCCAGGATGCTGAGAGGGTATGCGAGATCTGGGCGAGTGCAAGTCATCAGGTACATGAGGCAACCCACCAGCTCTGCGTAGGGGCCACTGGGCTCTACTGACTCCTCAAGTACTGGAGCGGAGAGTCTGTGGTCTACAGGCAGAGGGGTGGGCTGTGCAGAGGAGAACTGAAGGCTGAACCTCTGAAGGACCTGGCGCACCAAGTGTGACTGAGTCAGGGTGATGGTGCGCGCAGCTCTGTCCCTGGAGATCTGCAAGCCAAGGTAACGGCGCAGTTCTCCAAGGTCAGTGCAGGTGTGTCTCTTCAGCAGCTCTGCCTTCACAAAGGCCAGTGCGTCCCTGTCTGCCGTGGCAAAGACCAGGTCGTCGACGTAAACAAGGATGTAGAACGGAGTCTGGCCAGCACGAACGAAGAGTGAAGGGTCTGCGGAAGACGGAAAGAACTGCAGGTCAGCAAGCGTAGCACGAAGAGTGTCGTGCCACTCACGGGGAGCCTGGCGCAGGCTGTAGACGGGGTGCTGCAGGAGCCACTGGGTCCCAGGAGGGAAGGTGCCGGTAAAGCCCGGAGGGCGACGCAGGTAGACCTGCTCGTGTAGGCTGCCCTGAAGGAAGGCAGTGGAGAAGTCGAGGGAGTGAAGCTCGTAGTCACGCTGAGCAGCTACGTGTAACAGAACCCGAAGAGTAGTCATCTTCGGGGTCGGAGCGAAAGTCTGGAAGAAGTCCACGCCCTCGCGCTGACTGAAGCCTCTAGCAACATAGCGCGCCTTGAAGACAGGCGGCTCTCCAGGAGGGCGCTTCACCTTGAAGAGCCAGCGGCCATCGACTACGTTCACCCCAGGTGGGGGAACTGCGTCGACGAAGGTGCCGGTGGATCTCCAAGATGCCATCTCCTGCTCCATGGCAGCTATCCACTGTGAGGCCCAGGGTCCCGAAGTCGCCTCAGCGTAAGTGCGAGGGGTCGGGATGTCGAAAGCGTCTGGGTCACCCTCAGGGACTAGCAGCATGGAACAGAGATGGGGAGCAGCCTCAGACAGGAAAGCAAGCTCGAACTGGCGGTCCTCCAGGACGTCACTGCCAAGGGCAGGAGCACCCCCGACAGACGGAGGACAGGCAGGGTCAGAGACCAGAGCTGTGGCGTAGTCAAGGCGGCGGGTAGAGGCGAAGTCAGCGACAGCAGCGACAAGAGCGTCAAGGCACGAGACCGGAACAGACGGGTCGGTAACGAGAGAGGCAAGGACCCGAGGGACGAGAGGACGAGTGGCACGAAGGTAGTCGGACAACGGGGGGGGCGCAACAACAAGGGAGGACGGAGGAGGCGACGGGAGAAGGGGAGGACGAGACGCGTGGGAACGAAGCAACATAGGGTGGGAGCGCAAGACAGGCGAGGCAGGACGAGCACGGGAGGGCCGGTGAGACCAGACGTGCGACGGAGGAGTCGGGTCAGGAGACAGGGGAGGGGACACAGGAGGGGAACGAGGGGGGAGACGAGCCGGGGACGAGTCCGGCGGAGGGAAAACAGGGCCGTAGACAGGAAGAGGAGGAACCGACGCAGGGTCGGGGGACGGAAGGCCGAGCAGGCGAAGGGCGGACACCGGCGGGGACCGCTGCTGCGGCGGCACAACGGCGACACCTGGACCGCAAGCTGCTCCTCGGCGACCACCGGCACTCTCCACACCAGCACCCCCAGAGGGACCACCCCCACGGCGACCGGGACGAGCACCCCCAGAGTCGGCGAACGGGGGCTGCGACGGTGGCGGCGGCGGCGGCGGAGGCGACGGCGGCGGCGGCGGCGGCGGCTGCAGCAGCGGTAGGGGCGGTGGAGGAGGGGACTGAACAGGAGGGCCACCAGAGGCAGAAGACTCCTCAACCGGGTCCACGGACGGAAGGGGGGTGACGTGGGACACACCAGAGGGGGCGGGACGGGGAGGAGGAGGAGGAGGGGCAGGGACTACCGGGGAAGGGGTGACCAGGAACAGGGGGGGGGTAACCGGGGGACCACGGTGGGGAAAGCGGCGGTAGTAGGAGGCGGACTCGTCAAAGGTGACGTCACGAGAGTGAAAGAAGCGGTGAGACGGCGGGTGGTAAAAGTGCCAGTCGGACGCGTCAAGGGGAAAACCGAGGAAGACGCAGGGAAGGGTGCGGGCAGTGAGCTTGTCCGTGCCGGAGGCACGGACGTGAGCAAGGCAGCCCCAGACGTGGAACGCAGACGCGTCACCAGGGGACCCAGTCCAAAGACGGGTCGGCGAAACCTGCGGCTGATGAGGGTGCGGCCACAGGTTAAGCTGGTGAGAAGCGTAGCGCACAGCGAACGGCCACAGAAAATGGGGTGCACCGGCATGGATCATGGAGGTGCGAGCGACCTCCATGACCAAACCGATGCGTCGCTCAGCGACCCCATTCTGCTGTGGGGAGTCCGGTAGGGTGAACGTCTGGGTGATGCCCTCCGCACGACAAAAGCGACCAAGGACACCGGAGGCAAACTCGCCACCACGGTCTGAGTGAAGACGCAAGACAGGGAGACCGCGGTGGACACGCGCAGAGACAAGCCAGGGGATGAGAGCGCCAGGCACGTCGGCCTTGCGCTCCAGGGGAAAGACGGTGGCGTAACGAGTGAAGTCGTCGACAAGCACAAGGAAGTAGCGCTCTCGACGCGGCCCAGGGACGGGGGCGGGGCCCCAGACGTCCAGGTGCAGGGTCTGCAGCGGCGCGGCGGTAGGGGGAAACGAGGAGGAGTGAGGGGCACGGCGAAGCCGACCCTCGACACAAGGCGTGCAAGGTGGGGCTGGAGAGGAGGGAAACGCGGGGAGCGAACCTGGGAGACCAAGGACGAGACCGTGCTGAGACATGTGACGCAGACGCGGGAGCGCAGGGTGACCTAGGCGGTGGTGCCACAGGAGGGTCGGGTGAGTGAGGGAGCGACAGGAGCAGGCAGCAGCAACCTGGGTAGACGCAACCACCTGAGGGGGCGCTCCAGCCGGGGGGGTCACGGTGTCCAGAGTGAACAGGCCGGACACCGGGTCCCGGGGGAACGTGGACAGGGGGGCACCAGTGGCGGCCTCGGTACAGACAGCATACCGCTCGTGACCAGGGAACGTAGTGGTGACGCCAAGGTCCTGGAGGCAGCCGACACCAACTAGGTTCCAGGAGAACGAGGGGATATGCAGACCTGTAAGAGAGCCCGAAGGAACCGCCGGACAGGGAAGGGTGGTGTAACTGCGGGCGACTACCGGACCGCCGGAGGGGTCAGCAAGAGAAACGGCAGCAGGAACAGGAAGCGGCGTCAGGGTGGTGGAGTCGCGGAAGAAACACCGAGAGGCGCCAGAGTCCAAAGTGAAGGAAAGCGAAGCCGAGGGGTCTGGCGACGAAACGACTGCGGAAGCACCAAGACTACACAAAGCAGGGGATCCTACGCCTGACGCAGCAGGGGAGGCTAAGCTAGGCACACATACACTAGGCAACAGTGAGTAATAAGCAGGAGGCACACTAGAGTCATCAGCATACATCACATGCAGAGCAGAAACAATGGCATCCATGTCCATATCAAAAATCTGAATCTGACGACTAAGCAAACTGTGCCAGTCCAGGAGGTCTGGCGACGGGCCGAAGCGCTGACGAAAGAGGTCGTCCAGGCGACGAAAACAGCGGGGAGTGGAGTGACCGAGCTTACCGCAAACGAAGCCGCGGCGAGGACCGGTCTGGATCTGGTACTGGCAACGCCCGCCGCCAGAGCCACCACGCGGCACACCACCACGCGCCCGGCCACCGCCAGCGCCGGGCCACCCTGGCGGGAGGACACTCGTCTGCCGCGTCTGCGACGGCTGCTGCGGCTGCTGCACCTGCAGGGGCGGCGACTCAGCTGAACTGGGCAGGGTCCCCTCGTCCACTCCAGCACCAGGCGACCCGACCCCACCACTACCCCCGCCCGCACCCCCGCCGCCTCCTCCGCCGCGCCCAGCCTTGGGGCGGCGACCCTTCCCCGAACGGACCTGCGCTGCAGCAGCAATCTCAGCCACTGCGGCAGAGCCGTCGGAGAAGGTGCACTGAGCGGGGGCACAACCCTGAAAGATAGGGACCGGCACGACACCGCTCGCCTGGGCAATGGAGCGGTGACGGGTCTCTATCACAGTCAGGGTGTCTACAAAGCCAGTGAGGGTGAGGTCTGCGGGGTGAACGCTAAGAAAGCGGTCGCGGGCGACAGCAAGGCGGTCAGGGAGGCGGGTGGCAAGCAGGTAGAGGGTAGAGGTAATGGGCGGCTGGTGGGCTCTAAGCTGGGCGTCAGTGCAGGCAGCGCGCCAGGTCTCATCTATCGAGCGCAGGTGGGCAGCGAGGTCAGAGACAGTGGGGAAAGATGCAAGGTCAGGAAAGAGCATCGGAAGGATCAGGCGACCCACCGAGGGAGCCGGAGGGGTGGAATAGCGCTTGATCACAGCATCTAAGTATGCCTGAGCAGTAGTGAGGGACCTAAAGCGAGGACGCTCGGATGGGGGAAGGGCGTTGCTAATGGCAAGCTGGGCAACAGCATCGCGAGAAAGCCAGACAGAGCGCGCACGGACAGTGGCAGCAGTAGCCTCACGCTCAGTGGGTGTGGGGTCAGCGGACAGAATAGCAGGGGGGTCTGGGCAGGGGAGCGTACCGTCAAGGTGTGCGGAAAGCGGTTCACCATCCTGCCGCTGGCCAGTGAGTTGACGGCGGAGGTCAGCAAGCCACGCCTCGAACTCTAGGGGCTGGCCTTCAGCGTCGAAGCGAAGCTCCGCCGCCATCAGGAACAGTCCAGTGCAGTGCAGGGCAGTGCAGTGCGGAGCAGTGCGATGCAGTGCGGTGCAGTGCAGTACAGTGCGGTGCAGTGAGGTGCAGTGCGGTGCAGTGCGGTACAGTGCGGTGCAGTGCAGTGTAGTGCGGTGTAGTGCGGTGCCAGGCAGTACAGTGTGGTGCGGGGCGGCACGGAGCAGGGCGGGGTGGGGGGGGAACCGTACCAGTGAGGAGGACGGGGCCGGGGCTGGCCCAACGGGGCCGGGCGGGCGCGACGGGGCCGGGCTGGTGCGACAGGGCCGGGACGGGGCGACGGGGCCGAGCGGGCGCAACGAGGCCGGGCTGGGGCGACGGGGCCGGGCGAGTGCGGCAGAGCCGGGCCGGTGCGACGGGGCCGGGCGAGCGGGACGGCGACCGGGCGGCTGCGACGGGGCCGGGCGGCTGCGACGGGGCCGGGCAAGGGCGACGGGGCCAGGCGGCTGCGACGGGGCCGGGCGGGCGCGACGGGGCCAGGCGGCTGCGACGGGGCCGGGCGGGCGCGACGGCGCCGGGCGGGCGCGACAGGGCCGGGCGGCTGGGACGGCGCCGGGCGGGCGCGACGGGGCCTGGCGGCTGCGACGGGGTCGGGCAGGGTGCGATGGGGCCCAGGAGGGGCGCGACAGAGCCCAGGAGGGGCGCTACAGGGCCTGGGCGGAGCGCGGCGCGGCCCAGGAGGGGCGCTAGGGGGCCTGGGAGGAGCGCGACGGGGCCCAGGAGGGGCGCTAGGGGGCCTGGGAGGAGCGCGACGGGGCCTGGGAGGGGCGCGACGGGGCCTGGGAGGGGCATTACAGGGCCCAGGAAGGGCGCTACGAAGCCCAGGAGGGGCGCGACGAGGCCCAGGAGGGGCGCTACGGGGCCCAGGAGGGGCGCGACGGGGCGCTCGGGGCCTGGGAGGAGCGCGACGGGGCCCAGGAGGGGCGCTAGGGGGCCTGGGAGGAGCGCGACGGGGCCTGGGAGGGGCGCGACGGGGCCTGGGAGGGGCGTTACAGGGCCCAGGAGGGGCGCTACGAAGCCCAGGAGGGGCGCGACGAGGCCCAGGAGGGGCGCTACGGGGCCCAGGAGGGGCGCGACGGGGCGCTACGGGGCCTGGGAGGAGCGCGACGGGGCCTGGGAGGGGCGCGACGGGGCCTGGGAGGGGCGTTACAGGGCCCAGGAGGGGCGCTACGAAGCCCAGGAGGGGCGCGACGAGGCCCAGGAGGGGCGCTACGTGGCCCAGGAGGGGCGCGACGGGGCGCTACGGTGCCTGGGAGGAGCGCGACGGGGCCCAGGAGGGGCGCTAGGGGGCCTGGGAGGAGCGCGACGGGGCCTGGGAGGGGCGCTAGGGGGCCTGAGAGGAGCGCGACGGGGCCCAGGAGGGGCGCTAGGGGGCATGAGCGGAAGCGGTAGGTGGGGGGGATCCTACCTACGCGTGATACCATATCAGAAATGAGAATTGAATAGATTGTAAAGTGAGAGTACACACAAGTATACCTAAGTGTTGTACCCTCTAAGAGGTAACCCTATACAGTCTATACAAACATGACAAATGCAGATGTTTGACACACCCCCTGAAAAACTCTGAAAAAGTCTGAATCAAAGTAAAAAATTTGCAATTTGGGGCCTGCCCTACGCGTCTGCACTCTTTAAGCCCGCTGGGCTTGATAAGTGGCCGTGCCTATATCCGGGTGATTATGGTACAAAAAAGTCTTCGTAATCGAAGTACACCCCTAAAAAACTCTGCAAGAAGTCTGAATCAGAGTAAAAACTCGGCAATTTGGGGGCCCCAGAACCTCTACCAGACCCGGCCAAAAAGTCGGGTCGGGTCAGGTGTATTCTGCTCATGCCTTGTATGTTGGATCTGTTACTTCCAGCTGGTGCACGCAAGCTTATAAAAGCAACTACTGCATGAGTCAAAACATGGGTCTATCCTCTAATTTCAACACATCTTTAGTGCTCCGGATAAGACTCTCACAGCACAAATTACATGAGACAACAGGACGATGCGTTACTACCAAGGCACTGTACCTTGTAGCAACTTGGCAAGAAAAGGAGATTGCCCCCCCTCTTCCCCCCCCTTCTCCCTGCACAACTGCTGACTGCCAAACGGGCTTGTGGGCCCTTCCAGCTCCTGCAGCTGCGAGTACCAGTAGCCTGCCTCCTCCAAGCGCTCCAAAGATGTATATTCAAGAGGGGTGCGTGCAGGTTTGCACATGCATATACGTGCATACGTGTGTGTGTGTGTGGCAGGGGGAGAGGGGGGGGTACACGTGCGCATGCAGGTGTGCATGGGCAAGCGCGTTTGAGTGGGTGGGTGCATGTGTGTGTGTGTGTGTTTGTGTGTGTGTGTGTGTGTGTGTGTGTGTGTGTGTGTGTTGTGTGTGTGTGTGTGTGTGTGTGTGTGTGTTGTGTGTGTGTGTGGTGTGTGTGTGGGTGTGTTTGTTGGCATGCACGGCGTGTGGGAGGGCAGCAAGCGAGGGCAGCAGCAAGAGAAGCCAGGGGGGGAGGGTGGGCGGTGGGGGTCAGGTGGCAGCAGGTGGGGAGAATGCGGCGGTGAGGACGGCAAGGGGTACTGGGGGAATGGACGCCACGCACTGAAACTGCTTGGGGGGTGTGGATGGATGTGGACGAAGGGGGTGGGTGGGAGAGACGAAAAGGGATGAAAAACACACGGTGCAAGGGAGAAAAGGAGAGGGGAGAGGGGAGAGGAGGAGAAACGGGGGGGGGGGAGGGAGGGGTGTTGAGGGGTGGGCTGTAAGGTGTCAGCACAACCCTTGCAAGGCACCACCACCACCATCATAACACCACCACCAGGTCAACACCACCACCAGCACAATACGACGACACCTTCACCCACCACCACCACCACCACCAGCACCACCCAGCACCACCAGCACCACCAGCACCACCCAGCACCACCAGCACCACCAGCACCACCAGCACCACCAGCACCACCCAGCACCACCAGCACCACCCAGCACCACCAGCACCACCAGCACCACCAGCACCACCCAGCACCACCAGCACCATCCAGCACCACCAGCACCACCAGCACCACCAGCACCACCAGCACCACCAGCATCACCCAGCACCACCGGCACCACCAGCACCACCAGCACCACGCGCACCTTGGTTTGGCTGTATTTGACTCGAACGGCCGGCAGGGAGCTGGACGGCACTGCCACGTGCAGCGCATGCAGTGCCCGCACCGGCTGCTCCAGCTCACACGCCCTGTACCCCGTGTAGTGCTGTAGGGTGGGCGTCTGTGACGGTGGTAGAGGGGAAGAAAAGGGACGAGGGGGGGGAGGGGAGTTAGGAAGATGACTCAGCAGTGCCCGCACTGGCCGCTCCAACTCACGCACGCTGTACCCCGTGTAGTGCTGCAGGGTGGGCGTCTGTCATGGTGGTAGAGGGGAGAAATGGCAGGGGGGGGGGAGCGGAGAGGGTTCGGTAGATGTCTCAGCAGGGGTCGCACCGGCCACTCCTGCTCACATGCGCTGGACGGTGGGCATCTGTGAATGGTGGTAATGGGAGGAAGCGGGGGGGGGGGGGGGTGGGGGGGGTGGGGGGTGGGTGTGGGGGTTGATGGGAGGGAAATGAGGAAAGGAAGGCGAATGCGCAATGAGGAGGCAACGGAGATGGAAGTAGAGAGCAGAGGGAAGAAGTAGATTGAGGAGACGAGCCACAAACAGGCAGCGAGAAGGCGAGGCCGAGAGGAGGGCGAAAGGAGGGGGAGAGGATGGGGAGAGGAGAGCCAAGGTGAAGCACACAGCAGCAGAGGCAGCAGAGGCAGCAGAGCTACGCAGGCAGTCATACCCAGAGGGGTTTGGAGGGGAAGAGGGTGAGCTTGGCCAGGAAGACGGCAGCAGCGGCGACTTGCGACGGCAGGAAGCACAGGCACGCGCAGTCCAGCAAGGTGAGCTCCGCAAAGAAGTTTCCCAGAAACTCCAGATGCAGGGATGGGGCCTGCAGGGGAGAGATGGACCGACAGGGAGAGATGGCCGTTGGTTGAAAAGGTGGATGGAGATGGGAATGAAAAACACACCTACAAGAACAAGATGCGCGGGCAGAGTGGGGGAGAGAGGAGAGGTGGGGAGGAGTGGGGGCGGGGGGGGAGGGGATGCGGAAGAAAGTGATTGGAGCAGAGGAGGAATCTGAGGGGCAGATGATGATGTGCGTGGGGGGTGTCAGGCAGGCACGGTGGTGGAATGAGCAATTACAGGCACACGTACCAAGGGAAGCCAACACCCACCAGGTAGTGAAGGGATAAGAGGGCACAGGAGGGTCGAGGGGTTGGTGGGGGAAAGGGGGGGGAGAGAGAGGAGGGGGAGGAGAGGTGGGGGGCGGGGAGAGAGATGGGGGGCGTGATGGATTGGAAGGGGTACCTGTAGAGTGACTTGTGCCGCTCGAATGAATCTCCTGTGATGGATGCATCATACATGCACATGGGCACACGGGACATGGGCACACGGGACATGGGCACATGGGACATGGGCACACAGGACATGGGCACACGGGACATGGGTGCACAGGACACGATATGGCGTGAGGAAACGAGGATTTAGGACGGTTTGGTGGTGCTGTGAATCTTCTTCCGTTACCTCCCCCTCCCAGCCCACTCGCATCCATCCCCTTACCCCTGTTTCACTCTCCATACCTCCATACCTCCATACCTCCATACCTCCATACCTCCATACCTCCATACCTCCATACCTCCATACCTCCATACCTCCATACCTCCATACCTCCATACCTCCATACCTCCATACCTCCATACCTCCATACCTCCATACCTCCATACCTCCATACCTCCATACCTCCATACCTCCATACCTCCATACCTCCATACCTCCATACCTCCATACCTCCATGCCTCCATGCCTCCATGCCTCCATGCCTCCATGCCTCCATGCCTCCATGCCTCCATGCCTCCATGCCTCCATGCCTCCATGCCTCCATGCCTCCATGCCTCCATGCCTCCATGCCTCCATGCCTCCATGCCTCCATGCCTCCATGCCTCCATGCCTCCATGCCTCCATGCCTCCATGCCTCCATGCCTCCATGCCTCCATGCCTCCATGCCTCCATGCCTCCATGCCTCCATGCCTCCATGCCTCCATGCCTCCATACCTCCATACCTCCATCCCTCCATGCCTCCATGCCTCCATGCCTCCATGCCTCCATGCCTCCATGCCTCCATGCCTCCATGCCTCCATGCCTCCATGCCTCCATGCCTCCATGCCTCCATGCCTCCATGCCTCCATGCCTCCATACCTCCATACCTCCATACCTCCATACCTCCATGCCTCCATGCCTCCATGCCTCCATACCTCCATACCTCCATACCTCCATACCTCCATACCTCCATACCTCCATACCTCCATACCTCCATACCTCCATACCTCCATACCTCCATACCTCCATACCTCCATGCCTCCATGCCTCCATGCCTCCATGCCTCCATGCCTCCATACCTCCATACCTCCATACCTCCATACCTCCATACCTCCATACCTCCATACCTCCATACCTCCATACCTCCATACCTCGATACCTCCATACCTCCATGCCTCCATGCCTCCATGCCTCCATGCCTCCATGCCTCCATGCCTCCATGCCTCCATACCTCCATACCTCCATACCTCCATACTTCCATACCTCCATACCTCCATACCTCCATACCTCCATACCTCCATACCTTCATACCCCCATACATACCTCCATACCTCCAAATCTCCATACCTCCGAAACTGTATAATCCCCCCCCTCGTTCGTTGCACCGCATCCCTCCCTGTGCACGGCATGTCACAGCACAACTCCCACTCTTGCCACGAGAGGAAGCTCTTAGTGGTGGGCATGGCGAGGGCGGGGCTGACCTGCAGCAGCACGCACAGATGATCTTGCTTCTCCCTTGAACCCCACCTCCCCCTCACACCCCACCCCCCCTTGCACCAGTCCTTCCCTCTCATTCACCCCATGTCTCTCCCCTCCCCTTCCCCCCCCCTCCCCTCTTCTTTTGCAGCGCGTGGCACCTGAGGAAGCTCTTGGTGGTGGGCGTGGCGAGGGCGAAGTTGAGTTGCAGCAGCACGCGCCACTCCATCTCGATCACCTGGGGGGCGGGGGAAGGGAGGAAGGGGGGGGAAAGAGAGTGGATGGTTGACGGGGGAAGGGGGGAGGGAGGGGAGGGGGGCGGGGGGGGGGTGGGGGGGGGGGGTAGGAGAAGGGAATGAATCACCCAATCGGAAGTTGAGTTGCAGCAGCACGCGCCACCCCATTTTGATCACCTGGGGGGGGAAGGACAGGGGAAGGGGGGAGACGCGGGTGGAAAGGGTCAGGCGGGAGAGGGAAAAAAGCCGGGGGTTAGGAAAAGGGGTGAACGACCCAATCTGAAGTTGAGTTGCAGCAGCACGCGCCACTCCATTTCGATCACCTGGGGGGAAGAGGAAACGGCGGAGGGGGGGATGGTGAGTGGGGGATGGTGAGAGGGGGGATGGTGAGAGGGGGGATGGTGAGAGGGAAGATGGTGAGAGGGGGGATGGTGAGAGGGGGGATGGTGGTGGGGTGGAGTGGGGAAACGGCCACACACGCTATATCAAGACGAGTTAGTTGAAAATGGTGGTGCAAGCACTTACGCACACACTCCCCCAACCGTCAGGGTTTTGGGTTAGAAGTCTCGGGTTAAGGGTTAAGCGTTTCGGGTTAAGGGTTTAGGGCGCAGCACCTCGTGGCGGCGGTACGTGTTGTCCGTGATGTAGCAGAACTCGTCCACCTGCGGCGCGTAGATCTCCTCGTACTTGCTGAACAAGGGGGAAGAGGGGGGAGAAAGCGGGGGAAGAGGGGGGAGAAAGCGGGGGAAGATGGGGAAGAAAGAGGGGGAGGGGGGGAGAGGGGGAGGGGGAACAGCGATGGGGGACAGGGGAGTGGTGGATTGCACGAATCGGAACAGAGAGCTCTGAATCTGCGTTTGAGTCAGCTCAAAAGCTCTGACACGAAAAGGTGGCTCAGGAAGAAATGGAGGGTGGGGGAAAGAAGAGGCGGAGGAGGAGGAGGAGGTGAGGATGAGGGAGAACGGGGGGAAAGGGAGTCTTGAGATTGGGCGCTCCTCTTTGCAGACCCTCTCTCCTGGTTTAAGCATGATCGCGAATCCTCCAAGCAGCTCATACCATTTGTTGAAGTAAACAAGAAATGTTGACGTTATAACAACCACCATGATTCTAGGATGCACGATTTACGAGGACGATGCTAGATGGCGATGATTTTCAGCCTCTACAAAATCTCCAAGGGTCGAGGTTTAGATAGGTGTTTGGGAATTCTAGAAAACATATCATAGCCAACGGTCGAGGATCAGGAAGCTGGATGGAGCAGTACCACGCAGTACCACACAGTCCCGAACCACGAAACACCTTGAAACCACAAACCGAGCCGGGCCTACAGTGAGTGAGAGAAATACCATACTGCACTAAGAGCAGGTAGTTTACGAGGCGATGAGCATGCAGGTGATGCCCAGGACGTAGGGAGAATCACCGAGGAGAATGGGAAACCAGGTTAAGAGCGGCGAGTGTGCGTGGCTTACGGGGCGAGGGTGGGTAGCCGGGATAACGAGGAGAGGGGGTTTAAGAGCAGTGTACGGCGGGCAGCTGATGAGGCGATGAGCATGGCTTACGAGGAGAGGGGGAGGCGGGTAAAGAGCGGCGAGTGGGGGTGGCTTACGAGGCGATGAGCATGCAGGCGATGCCGAGGAGCTGCAGGTGGTTGCGTGTGACAGTGGTTTTGGAGAGGAAGCGGTCGATGTAGGCGGCGGTGAGGAAGAGCGTGTCGGGCACGAGCTTGTACTCCTCCGCCACCTCCACCAGCCAGTCCATCAGAATGCCGCGCATCCCAGCGCTGATGTCCCCCGAACCCTGGGATCCCTGCCCCGCCCCGCCTGACAACAGCGGCAGTGACAGCTCGTGCCGCCTCTGTCATGGGGGGGAGGGGAGATGGATGAAGGAGGGTTGGGTTGGGTGGGGGGTTTGGGGAGGGGCATACAGCGTAACAAACGAATGCACGAGGACAGGGGAGGCGAAAAGGGCCTACCCCACCCCACCCCTCCCGATTCCACTGCACCACACCGCACCCCACCTCACCTCACCTCACCTCATGTCACCTCACCACTCTGCACCGCTCTGTCCCGCGTCTTACCTCAGCGACCCTGAGGTACGCGTGGATGTCGGCAGCGTAGGGCGCGCAGAGCTGCGGGTCGCTGTGGTTGCTGTCGATGTCGATGGCGACTGGGGGCGGCAGCACAGGGGGCGGTTGCTCCGAGGTGCCAAGGGCGGCAGGGCAGTGCGAGTGGCTGTGCGGCGGCGACGACGCACATGCAGGTGCAGCACGCAGGGAGCATGCAGCCGTCCTCCTTTCCAGGGACTGCAACCACCTGCGCCCACACTCCACTCCTTCCTCCTCCTCCTCCCTCTCCTCCTCTGCCGAGCCATCCCTCCTCTGCTGTGCCGCTCCTTCCTGCGCTGATGAGCCCCCCACCCCCAGTACCCCCCCATTGGGCATGCCAGTCGATTTGTGCGCACAGCCATCCAAGGGCGCGCAGCCTCCCTCTGCCTCCACACCTACACTAAAACCCCCACTCAAACCCCCACTCACACCCCCACTCACAACCCCACACACTACTCCCTCCTCGCCTGCCCTTCTCTCATCCTCACCCCTCTCTGCACCCACTCCCTGAGCCATCTCGTCACCACCCCCGCTCCTCTCGTCGCTCTCCTCCCATCTCGTCTCCTCTTCACACCCCCCCTCCGCCCTTTCTGCCCCTGTCGTACCCCCCTCTTGCCTGTCTGCCCCTCCCGCGCACACACCTTCCACCACCGCACTCTGTCTCAGCATCGCCTCTGCATCGCTCTCACCTGACCGATCCTCTGCACACCCACTCTCCTCCCGGACTACTCTCCTCTCCTCTCCTTCCCTCTCTCCCCCACACTCCCTCTCACTCGGGCATCCCACGTGTCTCCACGTGGCCATCCCAGTGGCAACGCGTCCGTCTCCTTCCCTACTCGCAGCCCCTCCCTCTCTCCCACCGCCCACTCTCTGCTCAGCGCTAGAAGGTCTGCAGCTGCACCCATCCCGCTCACACACCCCATTCCCATCCATACTCCTACCAGTAACACACTGCCTTTCCCCGTGCCCCCTCCCCGCTCCTGCTCCCGCTACCGCCCCTACCCCTGCCCCCACCCCCGCCCCCGTTCCCCTTCCAGCGGCGAGCGCCAGAGGGCTAAGGGCATTTTCGTCCGGAGCTAGCAGGCAGTACTCCAGCCACTGCCGCCCCCCCATTCCTGCTGCTGCTCCCCCTGCACACGCGCCTGCGCCGCCCTCTGATACGCCTGCTCTCGCTGCTACAGCCGAGGCTGCAGCAGCAGGTGAGGCAGGATGCGATGCCCAATGGGGGAGAGGAGGAGGGACCGTATAAGGCGGACAGGCGGGGAGGGGGGAGGGGGAGAGGCGGGAGGAGTGGAGGGTTGAGATGCTTCTGCCGAACACAAAAACATGGCGGGGCGCTGACCCTGCTGCTGCTGCTTCTGGTGCTGGAATAGCTGCTGTTGTTACCTCCACCGCTGCTGCTGCTGCTGCTGCTGCTGCTGCGTCTGCTGCTGCTGCCGCCGGGTGCGCGTGTTGACGTGCTCCGTCGTGTGGCACGGCGCCCCACGACCCCCGCAATGGGAGGGGCGACGGCGGGTCAACCTGCGAGAACGCACAACAGTGGTAACACGAGGTGAGGCGAGATGGAGGCGAGATGGGGGTTGGAGAGGCGCGAGACAGAGTGGGTGGAGTGGAGTAGGACGAGGCACATGCAGAGAGGAAAGAGGGTTTCAGGCCGAGACGATTCCGAAAAAGAGAGAGCGGAAGAGAAGGGAACGGGGTAGGAGGAGAAAAACCACCCACCCGTGCTCTCTTGGCCGAACACCTCATGTGGTCCGCCGCACGCCATGCCTCGTCTCCTCCTCCTCCTCCTCCTCCTCCTCCTCCTCCTCCTCCTCCTCCTCCTCCCCCCTCGATTCCTTCTCGTGCTCCGACGCCCCTCCCAATCGCGATCCCTCCATCTCGATCCCTCCCCTCCCTCTGCATCCCCTTGCGCTCCCCGCCACAGTCATCCGCACCGGCCCCGCCGTCCCCGCTATTGTCACCATCGAGCACAGTCACGTTCGTCAGATCCATTAGTGCGGCTCGCCGCTTGCTCCCACGCTGCCACGTGTCCTTCAGCCCGCAAGACGCGGCCACATCCACGTCTCCAGCACCTCGGCTTTCCCCCCCCAACGCGCCAGGTCTCTCCGCCCACGCCTCCGCGTCCCGGCCGGCTCTCTCCCCCGCGCCCGCGCAACTGCGCGCGCCTGCGGCCGCAGCCGCGCTTCCGCCGCCTGTGCCCGAGCCTGCGCCTGCGGTTTCTTCCGCCGGTACTACCCTGATCGGCCACGAGTCCGCCGCCAAACCGTCCGCCAGTTGCTGGTTGGCGCACGTGCTCCGCACAGTCATAGCGCGGGACAGGACTATAGCAGCCCTACAGCCTGGCAGGCTATAGACGGGAATCTAGGGCGAGTAATACTAGTAATGCCAGTACTACTCCGTAGTTGACTAAGAACGCCCGCGCCGACAGGTCACGCTGACGTCGGCTGCCAACGCTCGAGTTCGCAAGCCCGAAAACCCCGGAATTCCAATAAATAACGTCGCTGTGACCGCAAGGGTAGTGATGGCGCGTTCCGAAAACACGGGACACCCGCTGTTGCGGATCGGCGCACGTCGGATCCAACTCAGGGCCCCAAGGCTCCGACGACGGGCGACGGGCGACGGGCGACGGGAGAAGGGCCTGCGAATTCGCCCCACTTTCGGACGAACGCGGCTTCTCCGATTCTGACTGGAAACCAGCAGCAGATCCTACTAGTAGTATGCCCGTCTACCAATGATCGGACTCGGAGTTGGTCTGGCCAAATGCCGCTCGGCGGTCGCTCCAGCCGACCACTTGGCGCGACGCGGCGCGGAGAACAGCACCTCTTCAGCACGCGACGGCCCTGGATCCTCCGAGTTTCGAGACGTCTGGAAACTAGATTATTATCTCACACAGGGCAGCAGCTCCTCAGTAGGCTCCTCAGTAGGCTACTACTAGTAATGGCCACGCGAGGCGACGGCCCTGGATCCTCCGAGTTGGACTCGACGAGTTGCCTCTGACGAATGAGTACTTCTGAAAAGCGCCATGACTCATGATCACTTGGTCTCTTTCGCGATCTCAGCGGTCGAGATGATGGCTCGCAAGCCTTGCTACGGCATCCGCGCCAGCCAGGCGCGATTCCCGGCCACCGGTTCGGCAAGCCCCCCCCCTCCCTTTCCTGAAATGATGAGTAGTCGAGCGGCCGCTGCTTGCGCGCCTAAGAAGCTGGCTGAAGAGCAACGAGGCGATCTTATATTCCGCAGAATGCCGGATCGCTAGCAAAGCGGAGAGCAGATTCCGTGACGCAGGCGGCGGCCGCGGCGGCGGTGGTGGCGGCGCGCTAATGCCTTGGGTCGCTACTCTAGTAGAGTTTCCTCGGAGAAGGAAGGAACTTGAAGGTGGGTAATGGGGAGTAGATCCATGGCTCTCGGTGCGTATCTGAGGCCGCTAATGGCAGCTAGTTTCTAACGCTGTTGATCAATGCGGCACGAGCATGGATCGCCGGCGGCTGTAGGTTCCCGTGTCGCGCTCTAGAATGCTCGCAATGTGACGTCCGAGATTAGAGCGCGCAACAGCGCCGCCGCGATTCGTCCGTTGGAGAGAGGCTGGCGAGAGGGAATTCCGATGGTTATGGGCGATGGGGCAAATTTAGGATAGGATGGATGTGGGGACTCAGAGAGGAGTGTGATGGGAGGAGTGGCAGGAGGGGAGAGTTAGCTTCGAAGGTTATGGAGCAAGTTCAGTGCTTGCTTCGCGGCTGATGTGCGTGGATTGGAATGGGAGGTGTCGCTGTGTATTGTGGGGTGGAGGAGAGGGGCGCCCGAGCAATAAGGCAGGCGAGTGAGATTGCAAAACCAACGTCGCGTGGATGCTATTAGGAATGCCTACTTCTTTCTGTCCTCGCTCCCACCCATGCATCCCGCCCATCGCGTGGAGGCCAAGGATGGTGCAGTGAAGGGAGGGCAGAGGTGATGCGGCGGAGATAGAATACGAGGGAAATTGATGGTTGCTTGATAGACATTTTCCAGGACGGGTTTCCCTCTTGACAGACCTCCGATATTCTCGCATAAGTGCGCTACTTCAGCCCTGCAATGGCGGACCTAGAATTCTCCTATTTCTAACAACATTGACTCGGAATGTCGTTTATGTGCCCGAGTCTAGAATGGCACGCTATCAAGTTCAGAATTCCTGAACTTGTTTTCGTGCAGTAGAGGTAACCTAGTTTAGGGGACCATCAAGGTCGCAACCCTCTGGTAAATGGGGCTGTTTGCGAAACTTGCTAGAAACTATTAAACCACGAACGCATGTTCACTCATACTGAACATGAAAACTACTGAACATGAAAACGCCCGCAACCATTCTGAACACATTTTTTTGGGAGACTCGAAACTAGAGACCCTCACAGGACTATTCGTCACTGTTTGCGCACTGGTTTTCGCCAGAGGTGCTTTGCCGAAATTTTCTTCGCTCGATTTTTTTGGCACTGTTTTCATGGTCAGGAAAGTTGGTTTTTTACCATTCTTGACTCGGGCTCTAACAAGACGCCACATGGGGTTTACTCACGAAAACCTCACATTTGAAGGGGATCTCTTCCCCACCACCCTCCTGAAATGTCTGGCATCCTACTGACTAGGTAGGAACGGCACGAACGGCAATGGTCTGGTTGAGGCTGATTGCCTTGCCACCTCAACACGCGGAGTGAACTGTAGCATGCGAGTGATGGGGAGAAAGGGTGGCCGGCCTTAGGCGTGTCCCTCCCTAGATTCTTATTTTATCATTCTGAGACAAATTACACCTCACCCAACCGCAATGAAACGACTGCTGCAGTCGCAAAAGGTCTCAGGATCCACGTCACGAACAACTGGTTGCGTCCTTGCGAACGAATTGATGGATCCAAACAGCGTGTGCAGAGCTGCGACAATACAAGCGACTCCTTTTCTCCGTGCGGCGATTGTTTATGCTGTTCTCGGTTGGTTTATGCTGCATGGCATTGTCATCACATCACCATCCACACTACAGATGGTAGGCAGTCAGCAGCAGCTGTGCAGGACTTCGGTTCGGGGACTTGCGCTCGCAACATACGACACGAGGCACACAGTTCGTTCACTCGCTGGTGCTTGTTTGCGAATTGATGAGTCATCACCCGACCGCCAATGGGATGCATGACAGAAAGACACACAAGCTACATCATATCGGTGATTGGGTTTGGCCGGAGGACATTTCGCAGACCAAGCATGCCAAAGGCGATGGCATGATGTACAACACAGGTCTCGTTTGTGCGGTGTGGTGCGAGCCGCCTCGAGATTTGCACTGCAGCATGTGAGTGTAGGGCCGCAGGTTCGATGTGTGTGGCGTGGTGTGGAGGTCCGTTTGCCCCTGGCGTGGAGGTCCGGCGTGGAGGTGGCGTCCACGCCTGCCCTTCGGGCAGGCCAAAACTAAAACCCATTGGAGCCTGCATGCATGCGCTCGGGGATGGCATCAAACCTAAACACGGGGCCCGGCCACGAGTCTAGGGTTGATGCCATCCCCCCCCCGCATGCCGGGCAGCCCTGGGGTTTAGTTTTTTCTGCCCGCAGGAACTGAGCCGTGCGCCCCTTACCCCCTGCCATCGCGCCCGAGCGTACCTATATACCCCCTGAGGTTCGGCACGGCATTCATCCAGCAAAGCAGCCACTTGCCACAGAACGGAGCCACATGCAGTTCTGAACCTAGAGGTTTGGTGGGGCCCTTCTGGTTTGTAACTTTCCCCGAGTCTGTTGCTCAGCAGATTCTGATTCGCTGCAACTGCTTCTGCTGCAATTTATTTTTCCAACTGACGGGTGGAAATATAACTGCGCAACCTCACCAGGCCTTCGTATAAATGTCATAAAATCGAAGGCTTTCTGATGTTGCTTACTGATGTTATGCCCGTACGAAAGCGAGAATCGAGCGTTTCAATATCGAGCAGGAGAGTGTGCACAGCGTCTTGTTAGATAACCGTTAGAAGCATACTCGACGAAAGTGCAAAGTCGTGGCCATGTCGTATAACAGGCTATGGGGCACGACGACAGGAAAGCAGTGGAACACTTGACATGCACTGAGGGCGTGTCCCCAAAAACCGTTAACCTATTTTTTAACAGCAGAGCCGTTTGACGGTACGCAATGTGAATCGATTTTGAAACAGATCCCGATTCGGGAACAGATCCGAAATGAAGGGTGCAGTTCTGAAGGACAGCACCGAGACCAGCACAGACATAGGAGCGGGTACGGGGTCCCGCCATGCAAAACCAGCGCAGTGCGCGTGTAACAAAATGAGGGCCAACCGGCGCAGCGGGGGTAGGTTCTTCGCTAGCGACGTGCGAGGCTGGAAAGTGTCGCTAGAGAATTTCGCTAGAGGTGGTACTGGTACTGGTTGGCAAACTGGACTTCTGTGTGGTCGTTTCTGTCGTGCGGAGGTACCTGGAAACGCGCGCTAGTGTCCGCTAATTTCGGGTGTGAGCTGGGCGTGTCTTAATCGGGCATGTTTTATGGCAACAAACCTAAAATTGGTAACTGAACCCGGTGTTGAACAAGGCACGTACTTAGTGACACGCCCTAAGCTATGAACTGTCTCCAAGGTTGTCGTACCTGTAGAAGTGAATAGCCTTCTGCCGCGTCTCCACGTCTTCCAACCGTGTTTAGCCTCATTGAACCGCCTGCCATTGCTACTTACACCAATGGCTTCCACTTCGGACGATCGGACGCTCCTTAGCGGCACGACCATTTGTGTCACAGGAGTTCCGAAAGGTACGTGAAAGACTATCGAGTTGGAGATACGTTACGGTCGCCTCAGGTTCGGAAGAGGAGTACGGATTCCTTAAAAACCGTGTAGTGTGTTCTCTTGGTTTCAGTGAGTGGCGGTTCGCGGTGGTGATTCTATTCACCGTCTCCTCTCCTGTGTTGTCCTTCCCTCACTCGTCCCACTCCCCACATGCGCTTGCATTCTGGCTGACTGCTGAGTCAATCCCAACGCGGCAACGCCTTCCCATGATTCCCTCCCTTTTCTTGCGTCCTCTTACCTTCCCTCTCTGCCTGCTCCCCTCGGCCTGCTCTGCATGCTGCTGCCTGCATCTCCCTCTCCCCTCTGTCCTCTGCCCTACCATCCGCACTTGCCCCCACACTCCTCCTCCTTTCCCCCACTCGACCTCACCACTCTCTCTCCCCCCCTCCGCTGCCCCCTGCATCCCCCCCTCCCTCTCTCTCCCCCCTCTTTCCCTTTACTTTCCACTCCCCCCCATCAACCTCTTGCACGCACACTCTTTCCTGCATTTTCTCATTCAACCCCATCACCACCACCAATCACCTTCCAATCACCCTCCAATATCCTCCCATCACCCTCCCATCACTCTCCCATCACCCTCCCATCACTCTCCCATCACCCTCCCATCACTCTCCCATCACCCTCCCATGTGTCCTCCCCCGTCCCCTTCCCCCTGCATTGGACCGCGCGCTGATGGCGGGGCTCACAGGCTGCGTGCTAGTAAGCTCTTTCAGAGACGTCTCAGAAAGAAGTCGCTATCACGTGGCTCATACGGCCGCTGGCGAGCCAGTACAGCCCCCCAACCTCACACCGCACTGCTTGCGCTTCCTCGTGACTTTCCTGTCGACTCAACAACCACTCACTCCCCACACCCGCCTTCTCCCCTCTTCCCCCCCCTTCCCTCCCCCCGTTCCCCCCTGCAGTGTACCGCGCGCTGGTGGCGGAGCTGATCAAGCTGCTGGGGGGGCGGTACAGCCCCGACCTCACACCGCACTGCTCGCACCTCCTTGTCGCAATATCCCCCTCAGACTCCCATCCATCCCACCCAACCCAACCCAACCCCCACGTGGGGATGTTGCAACGCAATCCCCATGCGCAACCCCCCCCCCCCCCGCCATTACCTCTCGTCCATCTTCGGGGTGTGCTGCCATTTGCGCCTGTTGGGCGGGCTTTGTCCATTGTGCTTTGGGCATTGGCTTTGGGCGTTGGGGTATGGGATTCTGGCTGTCTTTCTGTCCGAAAGGCAGCCGCTTCCACTTCTCGCAATGCCACGTCCTTAACTCGCAACCTGCGTGTGCTCGACCCACTTCCCTTCTTTCCCCCTCCCCGCCACTGCCTCTCCCTCCCTCTCCTTCCTTTCCCTCCCTCCCCACTCTCGTCTCCCTCCCCTCTCCTCTCTCTCTTCCCCTCGCTCTTCCCCTCTCCCCCCGTCCGTCCCCCCACCACGCGCCCTCGGGTCCCAAAGTGGCTTATGCGCTCGCCCACGCCTCCCACCTGCCTCTCCGCCTCGTCTCCCTGCCCTGGCTCTCTGCCTCCATCGCTGCTGGAGGTACGCACATTCGGGAAGGGGGGAGAGGGGGGTGGAGGAGGGGGGGGGAAAGGGGGGGGAGGGGAAGGGGGGAAGGGGGAAAAGGGGAAAGGGGGGAAGAGAGGGGGGGGGGAGGGGGATCGTTTTGGGACGTCTCAAGAGCCTTTGCTTTCGGCCACGCCTCCCACCTGCCCCTCCGCCTCGTTTCCCTGCCCTGGCTGTCCGCCTCCATCGCAACAGGAGGTGATGGGACGGGGGTGCACGGAATAGGGGTACGAGATGTGGGGAGGGTGTTGGGGCAAGAGAGAAGAGGGAGGAGAGAGAGGAGGGGGGAGAGAGGCGATGAGAGGATAAGCGAGGGGAGAAGGATAAGGGAGGAGGAGCGGGTTGGGGAGGGAGGACCGTACATTTTCTCCACTCCTCCAACTGGACTCTTTTTTTGTCGACTCAAAATACACCCTCACTCACTCCCACTCACAAGTCCGTTGAATGCGTACCCTCCCTCTCCCCTCCCCCCCCTTCCCCCCTCCCCCTCCCCCTTCGCCTCTCCACCCTCCCCCGCCTCTCCCCTACGTCCTCCAACTCTCGTCCTTTCCCCAGTGCGCCTGCCAGAGCACATTTTCTTTCCCTGCTTCCAGCAGCTTCACTCACTGGCGGCGGCGGCCCGGGGGGGAAGGGGGGGAAGAGTGGTTGGAAGCGGGGAGGGAGAGGAGCGCCGAGGAGGAGGGGGTCAGGGTTCAGGTTTGTTGGGGAGCCACCAATCGCAGAAGCTTTGGATGGGGCGGAATGGGGAGGCAGAGGAGGGGGAGGAGAGGGAGGAAGAAGAGGAAGTGGTGGAGGCAGAGATAAGAGAGAGGGATTGGGTGGGAGTGATACGAAGAGGGGGAGGAGCAGGAGCAGAGTGTGAGAAAGGGAGTGAGACAACGAATCACGGAGACGGGTGCAGTTTCATGGTGGAAGAAAGAGTGGAGCATGGAAGAGCACGAAACCAGCATGCAGTGGGACATGCCCTGGCGTCAGTAGCAGCACCAGCATCGTGCTATAGCGGTTCAGAGGGGGGTGTGGTGCATGCAGCACGTGGTGCCACAACAACAACGGCACGTGAGGCAGAAGCGGGCAGGGCTGCTGCTGCACGAGCACCGGTTGGGAACTTACCATGTTCTGCAGCAGCACCTCACAGCAGAGACAGAGACTGTACCGCAGAAGAACGTGCCCGTACAAGCCACAACGATACACGTGTTACAGCAGCGAACGTCTCGGCCTTAAGAGCTGTCCATTCAAGGAAACAAAGGCTGGAGCTTGAAGCCACCGGAGCTGCATCTGCCTCGGATCCATGCAATCGCCGCATAGCCGAAGAGGGGCACAAGGCTCGGAAAAATCCGGTTCAGGAGCGAGGTTCACAGGCTCGGCAGAGGGTTGGATCCTCGCAGGAGCCTGAAGAGGCGGAGGTGCCTTTCGACGAAGCAGACAGCCAGGTCCGAAGCGAGTGGCTTGGGAGCTGCTCTGAGCCACCAGGAGCAGGTTCGGAGGGCCGTGAGTGTGTGAGCAAGAGGCAGGATGAGGTTGATGAGTTTGGGGGGGCGGTGGGCTGTGCTGCGGAGGTGGCTGAAGAGACGGAGAGTGCGAGGGGAGAGGGTTACTGTGGTGCTGGTGTGAGGGAAGGTGAGTGGTCAGGTGCATGGGAAGAAGCGGGAGAGGTGCCAGACGTGACAGTATTGGGTGACGTGGCACGATTGGGTGACGTGGCAGTAGCGGTGACAGGCTTCATGAAGCAAGCAGCCTGTGCTGTTCCTGTGCCTTGCTTGCCTGGTGAAGTACCTAAGACCAGCGCTCGCTCTAATGAGACCGACGATGCCGATTCTGCAAATGCAGATGGTACCCGTGATGGCCATCACGCCCATGAAACCCGGGGTACCCGTGACGGGCATGCTAGCCGTGATGCTGCTGCTGCCGATGCGCATGCCAGTATCAAGAGCCTTGATCTAATTCATAACTCATCCCATCTGTCCTCACAGCACTCTCCAGCACCACCCGCACCGCCTCATGCCACTGCATCATGCGTCACCCCCCTCACTCACTCCCCTCCTCCTCCTTCCCCTCCTCCTTCCCCTCCTCCTTCCCCTCCTCCTTCCCCTCCTCCTTCCCCTCCTCCTTCCCCTCCTCCTTCCCCTCCTCCTCAACCCTCCGAGCCTCATCCTCTGGAGCTGCTCCCTGCCGAACCTCAGCCCTCCGTGCCTCAGGATCTGGTTCGGCAGCGAGGCAAAGCAGAGTCATGCAGGGTTTGGGAGTGTTCACTGCCAGAGGCATGGTGGGAGAGCAGCAACACCCACGAGCACTGCTGCTGCAGCAGAGGTTGCTCCTGCTCCTGCCCCTGCTCCAGCTGTAGGTTAGATGCAAGGGCGGATTGCAGTAGCATATGCATTGGGGAGCACAGCAGTACCAGCAGCACTCTCGGCGGCAGCAGTGGCGGTGGCAACAGCAGCAGCAGCAGCAGCAGCAGCATGGGTAATGAGAGCGGCAGCAGTGGCGGCGGCGTGCAGCAGTGTTGGGTGTGGGGGTGTGTGAGATGGGAGAGGCGTGTGGAAGCAATGGCTCGAGCCAAGGGGCTCGTGAGGGCGAGGAGGGGAGGAAGGCGGCAGGTGTGTGATGCTCAGAGTGGTTGGTTGGTTGGCACTCGCTTGAAATTCAGAACACATGCATTGCTCGCACGCACACAGCATTGGAGTGCATATGGCATGGCACAAGCGACAAACCAGGTGCACTCAACATGCAAGAATCTATTTTCTGGCACACCATGCCCACCATGCAGGACACACAGAAATGCGCATGTGACAAAAGTCCAGTTGTATTTTGAGTCGACTCAAAATACAAAAGTCCAGTTTTCTTTCTCGCCTGCCCCTCTCTAATCCTCCAGCCGGCCAGCTCGTTACCTCGCCCCCCAGCCCCCCCGGTCCTCCTCGACACTCTGGCTTGGAGCGTGTCCGAGCCTCCCGCTGAGGCTCGGATGCTCGGGGTTCTGGTGTCAGGAGGTGTGGAAGAAGCTGGGAAGGGGAGAGGTGATGGTGGCGTGGTTGCTGCTGTTTCTTCTGGTGTTGCTGCTGCTGGTGCTGGTGGTGACTGTGCTTCAGTGGGGCCCAGGCTGCATGAGAGGTGTGCTTCCCTTCTTGCTGCGTCCATTCTAACGAGGTGACTTTTGAGTCGACTCAAAAGTCGCTTCCCTTCTTGCTGCGTCCATTCTCTTCCTCCTCTCCTCTGCTCGTGCTGCTCCTCCTTTACCTGTATCCCTTTATTTCCTCTTCTCCCCTGCCTGTGCTGTGCCCCCTCGTTCCCTCTTCTTCCCTTCCCTTCAGCTCAAGTCGGAGGAAAACACCCTTCGCCCCTTGTCAAAACACTCCCTTGGCAAGCCCCTTGCATTCCAACCTTCTTCCCCACCTCGCCTCCCCCATTTGCCCCCCTCGCAGCCAACTCTCTCTGGTCGTCTACCCGCACCCATTCCTCACACTCCTCTTCCCTCTCGACGTGTACTCTGAGCTCGGCCCCTCCTCGCGCTCCTACTCCTCCCCCGCTGGCTTCTCCACCCGCCGCCTCCTCTCCCTCGTCTATGCCTTTTACCAGGTGCGTCTGCTGTGGGGCATGTGGTGGGGCATATGGTGGGCCATGTGGTGGGGCATATGGTGGGGTATTGATTGGGTACGTGATTGGGTACGTGATTGGGTACGTGATTGGGTACGTGATTGGGTACGTGATTGGGTATGTGATTGGGTACGTGATTGGGTACGTGATTGGGTACGTGATTGGGTACGTGATTGGGTACGTGATTGGGTACGTGATTGGGTATGTGGTGGGGCATGCGATGGGGCGTTTGGTGGGGCATGTGGTGGGAATGCCAACACATCAACCCCCTTAGAAAAATTCCACATCTTCGTTCCCAATCACGCCCCTCTCCTCTCCCATGCCTGCTGCACCCTGCACCCTGTCTGCTGCTCCTGCAGGAGCCCTTGAGCAACCATCAGGTGTCCCTCCGCAAGCTTCTTTTTAGGCGCCTCAAGAATTGCCTGCTACTGCACCCTGCACTTTGTCCGCTGTCCCTGCAGGAACCGTTGAGCAACCACGAGGTGTCCCTCTGCGTCCTCTCTGACTCTCGCCACGCGGACGCACTGCGCTCCTCCCTCGCTGCCTGCCCGCCCCCACCTGTCACTCCCGCTGCTGCTGCTGTTGCTGCTGCTCCTGCTGCTGATGCTGCTGCTGCTGCTGGCGTTCGTCCTCCTGCTGCTGCTTCAGCAGCAGCAACGGCGCCTGCTGCTGCTTCAGCCGCGGCAACGGCGCCTGCAGCTGCCGCCTTAATTTCTGCAACCGTTGTCGCTGCTTCCACCCCGGTTCCTTGCCCTGCTGCACGGCAACTGCAACGGCAACTGCAAGGTCCTGCCTTCTGGTCTCCCCCTCTGCGAGTGACCTTTCTGGGCTCCAGGCTGCACTTTGAAGGACTCAAACGGGTTTCCAGAGATGGCTCCGGGCAGGTTTATGAGGTCTGCTTGGGCAGGTGAACGGGCAGGTGGGTAGGATTCAGGGAGAAGAATGTTGCGTGTGACACGTTCTTGTGTGTTTCACTTCCGCATTTCTATCTGGTGCCGTACCAGCTTGTTGCACGTCTTCGCTGTTGTTTGTGTGCTTGTACTGTACATGCCGGTGGTTTCACTCTCATGTCATGACCCTCAATGTGAACGTAGCATACGTATGTACTAAGCTCAGGTTGAGGTTGCCACGAAAGCCTTCTTTGTAGTAACAGATTATCCAAGTTGCCAGTACAGTACGCGTAATAGGGCATGGCAAGAAATCACCCTGCAAATTTTCTATCAATATTGTGCGGTGCAGTGTTTTTGGTAGGATAGGGTGGATAGATACTCCATGTTCATCATCGCAACATGAAAAGCCAGCCGTGCTGACAATCCCCCTCCCTCACCCCACCATCACCACCACAACCTCACCCACCCACCCCCATTCCCCCCTCATAACCACAAGCTAATATAGTACCAGCGATCTGGAGCAACCACTGAAGCTCATCCGCTCCTCAGCTCCTCCCACTCCTCCCACTCCTCCCACTCCTCCCACTCCTCCCACTCCTCCCACTCCTCCCACTCCTCCCACTCCTCCCACTCCTCCCACTCCTCCCACTCCTCCCACTCCTCCCACTCCTCCCACTCCTCCCACTCCTCCCACTCCTCCCACTCCTCCCACCTCTCCACACATCCATCTTCTTCCCTCCTAACTACATGCTATTGCTCCCACCTCTGCCCCTCCCACTGCTCCTCCTCAAGCCGTTCCTCACCCCGCTTCTCCTGCTGCCCCTTCTGCTCCTCCCCCTCCTGCCCTGCATCCCCGTCCGCCTTTCCCTCCTCCTCTTCCCCGTGTTGCACCGTACACCACTCCCTTGTTCCCCTGCTCCCTTGGACATCTTCCTCATCCTGCCCGTACAACTCCTTCAGCATCCCCTGCTTTGTTACCACTCCTCCTCGCCCATTCCCATCCTCATCCTCTCCCTCTTCCCCACCCCTATCCTCATCCTCTCCCCACTGCTCCATCTCACGTCCCATCTGTTGCACCCGCCCAGTCCTCTGCTGACGCTCTACCACCACTCGTGCTGCGATCACCTCTCCCTGCCTCCTCGCCGGGCTGCCTCTTTCCAGCAGCACAGGCAGCGGCCAGTGCGTTGCCATAAACTCCAAGTCTGCCCCCGCTCCCTCCACCTTTCTCCCTCTCTCCGCCCTATCCCCTCCTCTCCCCACCACCCCTCCTCTCTCCCGCACCTCCCTCCCCCCCACCTCAACCCTGTCAAGAGTGCGGGTGGGTGCAGAGCGGTGCTTGGACAGCGACCTCCCCCCCCGTGCCACAACCATTCTCCTAGCACGTGCATCACCATCCCCCCCTCGGGTATCCCTCCCTCCTCCTCTCCTCCTCACGGCACGTGAGCTTTGGTAACTCGAGCCAGGAGGCGGGGTAAGCGAGGGTGCAGCAGCAGCAGACGCGCCGTGAGAACGAGACGGGGAAGGGGAGTCAAAACCATCAGAGGAAAAACCGTCACTGCTGTCCTCCTCCCTCCCATAAGCACCCTCGCCATTGTCACTCCCACTGTCACTATCGCTGTCAATCCTCCCCTCGCTAACCCTGCGTAGGTCCCTGGTCCTGTTGCCACCCGCTCTCCTTCCCCCGCCAATGTTGCATGCTCTCCATGTGCTGCTATCTGTCATGCCCCCTGCATAGGTAGAAGCAGTGGAGGGGCGGCGGGAGGAGGGCGCAAAAGCACCACCCACGGAGCGAGAGGAAGGGAACGATGCTATCGGCGGGCGGGACAACGGAAATGGAGAAGCACCAGCAGCGGGAGCAGCGGGAGCAGCAGCGGGAGCAGCAGTGGCGACAGCAGCAGTGGGGTGAGACAATGAAGGAGAGGTGGCGCCAGTGGCAGGGGAAGCAAGAGCCTGTGCTGCCATGCGACTGCCAAGCAGGCGACGAGCAGCGGTAGGCTCGAGAGCAGACGAGGTGGAGGAGGCCGCAAAGGCGGTAGAAGGGGAGGTGCGGGTTGCTGTCGATGGAGGGCTGATTGCAGTGCTGCTGGGAGTATCAGGGTTGGTGGCACAAGCAGCAGGAGGCGAGGATGCAGAAGCAGCAACGGAGGGGGGCAGAGGAGGGTGCAGGTGAGGGGGATGGTGGGGTGGGATGTGAGGGTGGTGTGAGGACAGAGGAAGAGAACGGCCGTCCATGTGTCCTGGCCCCCCCTCTCCCCCTCGTCCAAAGCTCCTTTCATGCGTCCTTTCCCTTCCTCTTGCAGCAGCAGCAGCAGTGCCCGCGCCTCGGCCCATCATGGCCGTCCGTCTGTCCAAGCTGAGCACCTTCACAAACATGGCAGAGGACGGTGCGTCCGCCCACGCCTCCTGGGATCTCTCCCTCTGCTGCTGCCCCTGCTGATACTGCCCCTGCTGGTACTGCCCCCCAGCAGCAGCAGCAGCAGCAACAGCAGCAGCAGCAGCGGCGGCATCTTTGCCCTTCAACGCCAGTCGCCTCTCCAGACTCATGACTTTGACAAACATGGCAGAGGAAGAGGGAGCAGCCCACACTTCCTCCTCCTGCTGCTGCTGCTGCTGCTGCTGCTGCTGCTGCCCCTGCCCCTGCCCCTGCCCCTGCCCCTCCCCTCCACCACTCTCCCCCTGCACTGCATTTTTCGGCTGCTGCTGATCCTGCTGCCTCTCCCCTCGCCCTTGCTGCTGCTGCTTCTGCTGATAACGTGCGGTATTCACCCCCCCCACCTCATCCCCAGCACCCTTCACAGACGGACCCACAGGAGCACTCCCACTCCCACGCTCACCCACGGATTCACGCCTACCTCCTAACCGGGGATCGGCCTGTTCCATGGCCCTGAGGAGCTGCTCAGAAAAGGCAGTATCAGCGGACAGCCGCCTCCCTAAGGATAGAGGATAGGCGGCGGACGCACCACTGCCACCGCTGCCGCTGCTGCTGCTGGCGTTGGTGCTGGTGATGTGGAGCCCATTGGCAGCAGCAGAGGAAGCAGGGGCGGCAGTGCTGCTTGCATGTGCTGCTGCTGCTGCTGCTGCTGCTGCTAGTGCTGTTGCTGGCGGTGGTGGTTTTGGGGGCGAGCAGGGCCGGGAGGATGGGCGGGAGGAAGGCCGGGAGGAGGCGCGGGAGGGAGGGCGGGAGGAGGAGGAGCGGCACGCAGCAAGCAGCGTGGCAAGAGACGGTTTCCCCCCTGCTTCTCCTGCTCCCGCCGCCGCACTCTTACCTCTCTCACTCCCGAACCCGGGCTTGAGAGTCCGGGACCCCGTGGTTCGCTCACTGGTTGCAGGCCTCTCTGCCTTGGGCACTTTCCTCCTGCCGCTGCTCGTGCCTCTTGCTCCCTCGTGCTCATGCTCTTGATCATGCTCATGCTTCTGCTTATGCTCGTGCTTATGCTCGTGCTTCTGCTTGTGCTTATGCTCGGTCCTATCCTTATGCTTGAGCTCGTGCTCATTCCCTGCTGCTTCTCGCCTCTGCTCCTTCGCCTTCCTCTCCCTCCGTCTCCCCTCCCCGTCCGCCCCCCCCTCCTCTGCCTTCCTGTGCCTTGCTTCCCCACCTCGCTTCTCCCCCACCCGCTTCTTCCTCCGCTTCTGTATATCCACTCCACCTTCACACACCTGCTCTTTTCCCTTTCTCCAGCCCACGTCCCCCTCACCTGCCCCCTCAACCGCCTCCCTCTCGTCTGCCGATACAGCCCGGTGCCTGCCCCAATGCTTGTTCTTCACCTTACATCCCTCCTTGGGCACCTGCTTCTCGTGCCGTGCCTCCCCTTCCTTCCTGCGTTGGAAATTCAAGTCCCCATCATTCTCCCCACCCTCAAGTGGCGCTTTAGCCAATTCCAATACCTCCTTCCCCCCCTCACATCCTCCTCCCCCGCTCGCTATCCCCCTAGCTCTCCCAGTTTCCTCACTCTTCCCTTGACCCCCATCAACTTCTCCCCCTGCTCCTCCTGCCTCTCCCTCTGCCTCTCCCTCTGCGTCTCCTCCCTCTCCTCCCTCCCCCTTCTCTTCCTCGCTCTCCTCCTCACTTCCATCCTCGCTCCCTTCCTCCTTTCCTTGTTCCCTCCCCTTCTGATCCAACACCACCTCCCCTCCCTCCTCCCCTTCCTCACCCTCCTCTCCCCCTTCACTCTCCGCTCCCTCCTCTCCCTCCTCTCCCTCCTCTCTCTCCCCCTCCTCCTCCACTTCGTCCTCTTCCTCCCCTGGCTCCTCCCCCTCCTTCTCCTCCTCATCCCCCTCATCCTCCTCCTCCTCCTCGTCCTCCACGTGTTCCCCCACCAGAGCAGCAGCCCAGTCGCCCCCTTGGTCACCTCCCACGCCGCCTTCCCAATCACCTCCGTTGGCTTCCGCACCTCCCAAGCCACCACCTCCCAAGCCACCACCTCCCAAGCCACCACCTCCCAAGCCACCACCTCCCAAGCCTTCTCCTCTCACCCTTCCCATTCCTCTCTCCTCCTCGTCCTCGGCACTTGATACTGCAGCCGCGGCCCCTACCAAGGCAACTGCTGCAGTGACTGCTGTTGGTGACAGGGACTTCGATTCTGCTGCTGCTGACACAGCTGCTTGTGTTGATACAGCTTCTTCTGCCGATGCTGCTTCAACTTCTGCTGCTGACGCTGCTTCAGCTGACGAGATTGCTGCTGCTCCTGCTGACACAAGTTCTGCCGCTGTTACTGCTTCTGCTGGCAAAACCGCTGCTCCTGCTGATGGCACACCTGCTTCCGCTACTGCTGCTTCGTCTAACAACGCACCACTCTCTCCCACACCACCCTTCTCTCGCTCTCGATCCTCCTCACCCCCACCACCCCCACCACCAGCACGAGCAGGAGCAGCCTCACCCCCACTGTCTGCTCCTCTCTCAAGGCCCTTGCTTCCGCCGTGTGCACCATCCCACCCTCCATCCCTGCTCTCCACTTCCTTCGCTTCCGCCACTTCTTCCCCTCTATGCGCGCACCTCGTACCGTCCTCCTCCCCGTCCGCACCAGCCTTACCCGGCCTCTCGTCTCCTAGCTGCGGCCGCATCTCCCCACGCTCTCTGCTGCTCACACCGCTCCCCCCCTCCACTACCACCTCATCACTACCGCCCTGCTGACCACACTCGTTCTGGCTAACCTGCTCACTCTGCTTAACGCACTCATTCTGGTTACCGCTGCTGCAGCGTTCACAAGCAGGCGCATGTGCACAAGGGTGTGAGCACATACCCGAAACCGCGCTCTTGCAAGCGTAATTAGGGAGAGGAGAGGGTGTGGAGGTAGGGCTGGGGCTAGGGGCGAGACGGGGACTACCGAATCCCGTGCTGCTACTAACCCCCGTGGTACTGCTGCTGCTCGTGCCTCTCTTCCCCTCGCCCGCGCTGCAACTCCCGTTCGCCGTGTCCTCCTTAATAGCGGCCTCGAATTCGTTACTATCGCCAAACAAGCTGCTGCTGCTACGCCTGCTATGCCGCCGACCGCGGCTGCTGCCGAGATTGCTGCGAACAGAACCCTCCTGTGGGCTTGCTCCCCCCTGCTCCCCCTTCCCTGAACCCTTACTGAAGCTTTGGTACACGTCCTTAAGCTGGGCCTTCGCCTTAGAGCCTCCTAGAGATAGCACCCTGCTCAGCGTCCGAGGTGCTACTAACGAGGTGCCCCACCTGCCAGACCTGCCGGCGCTGCCAGCCTCGTTAAAATCACACGCGGATTCGTCGCCTTTTCTTAGACGCGCACTGATTGGACTGTCGCTGTTCCGCCTACCGCTAGCGTCAGGGCTTTCAGCGGTGCAGACTGGTGAGGATAGGTTGCAGGGAGTATCCAGGTCCTCCTCTCCCCCGCGCTTGCTCGCGTGCTGTTCCTTCGCCTCTTCAGCTTCCCCTTCCCTCTCTTTCCCCTCTGCCTCATTTCTTCCTTCCTCCTCCCTCCCACCCCCCTTCTCCTTCTCCTTCTCCTCCTCCTGATCCTCCTCCTCGCCCTCGTCCTCCCCATGCACATGAGAGGGAACCAGACCGCATAGAAGCAGCTTCGCGGAATGAGACGAGAACCCTCCCCGCGGTACCCTCCGCGAGCTCCCCCTCGCTTCGCGCACGCCACCCTTCCGCGCACTGCGCACCGGTTCCGCCCCTCCTCCAGCCAAGCCCGCAACGCTATCTACAGCTCTGTCCCCGTTATAGCTGCTCCCGTTACCGTTGTGAGGGCTTCCGTCCCCCTGTGCGCTTCTGCTGTGTGTGCTACCGCTGTTACTCCCCCCATCCCCCGCCCTGCCTCCGCCTCCGCCGAAACATCCGATCGCCACTCCGCCGCTGCCTTCGCTATTGTCACTACTGTTTAAGCTGGCAGCGCTTCCGTGCCGCGCAAACGAGGAATCCGAGCTCATGCTGCTTTGCTGCTACTGGAGCTGATGGCTTGCGAAACGGAAATATAGGGTAAGCGAGCAACACAGCTACGATATCACGATAAATGAGTGTACCTCGGTTGCCGAGGGCAGATGCACAAGCGCAAGAGAAATGGGAACGTACACCCGTGTACGTTACTAACGCGTCTTGCGGCGCCAACAGTGGAGTGAAGCAGTGGAGCAAATCTCGAGGTCCCGTTATGTTGCAGCATAGCCCTGAATAAATGCTACCTGCGGTTATGGTTGTACCATGCTGCCTGCCTATTTCTTCTCGAGATTCCCGTTGTTGGTTGGTTGGAGGAAAAACGCGCTGTTGGGATACTCAGTGCTTCGTTTAGATACCGTAATCTCAGCCACCCTATCACGTTTCACCATCATACAGTTTGTGTTTATGAACGAGGATAGTACTCGCTGGGGTTTAGTGTTTTGAACTAACGAGCATAAACTTGCAGTGCACTGGGCAGCATGGTTTATCCAGGGTACCTGCCCGAATTCGTGGCATCATGCTCTGCTGACCAATCGATTATCAGCGGTCCAATAAAACTCGCTTCCCCTTGATCAAGTGGCATCCTTTCGGCCAAACAAAACGAAACCCGACCAGCATTCATTGTACAGTTCAACAGCGAGCAACAGCTTTGTCAGTCCATGCGGGTAGAACTGCCCACTCATTTTTCGTAGACCACGCAAATCATTTTCCGGGCAGGAGTGCACACCAAAGATGGGCATTCCCGGAACGGGGCAATTCTAAGTTTCTTCTCGTGCCCCACTCGTGTGTCTCTGAAGTTTATCCCCACAGTTTTCGAGGGTTGATTTCGATTGTGCTGTCCGACTGGGGCTGTCTGTTCCGCCCTCACCCCCTCCGGGGCCTTCACTCGCTTCATGTCACCACCACACCACCACCATCTCCTGCTTCACTCTTGTTCTGCGCATCCGCTCTATCGCCACCTCACTTCGCTCCTGCAGGTGCGAGAGAGAGAGAGAGCGATGGGATTCAACTGTCGATGCCACACCTCCAATAATCAGCTCGCGCGACCACCAAGAAGCAAGCATGCACAGGCGGTTGATCATTTAGCGGATAAGCCAGATGTTCTCCAGCATTATCCAGACCCACTGAGGCTAGGCACACTTCGTGTTCCCTCTGCCGCCTTGTTCGAACCACGTTCAAGAGAAGCACGAGTCCGTGGCTTGGCTCCGTTCCGAGCCGGAGGTGTCAAGCTTCTAGAGTATTTCCACCTTCCTTGCACGTCGGAACCACCCTCCAGCCTTCCTTCTACAGGCACGCGCCTCGCCTCCCACTCGCCGGTTTCCCCGCCAACCCAGGCGACACATCCCCTCCTCGCCTACCTCACCCTTCTTTCCAACGACCATCCAGAGAGCACCTATTAGTAGCACGCGTCGCAGCCATGGCGCCGCCCAAGGACTCCCCCGGCAGCCCGACCAAGTCGCGCAGCGTGACCAAGACCGTGAACGGCGGCCACCAGTTTCACATCACGGGGTATTCCCTCGCCAAGGGCATGGGCGTCGCCAAGTACATGTCCAGCGATACTTTCACAGTCGGGGGGTACAAATGGGCGATCTACTTCTACCCGGACGGGAAGAACGCCGAGGATAGCTCGCAATACGTGTCGCTTTTTATCGCGCTTGCGAGCGACGGCACCGACGTTCGCGCGCTCTTCGAGCTAACCATGCTGGACCAGAGCGGCCGCGGGCGCCACAAGGTGCACTCGCACTTCGACCGCTCCTTAGAATCGGGGCCGTACACGCTGAAATACCGCGGGTCCATGTGGGGGTACAAGCGGTTCTTCCGCCGCGCGACGCTAGAGACGTCAGATTATCTCAAGGACGATTCGCTGCAGATTACGTGCACGGTGGGGGTCGTGGTGACGGAAACGGAGGGTCCGAAGCAGCCCGTGTCGATCCCGATCCCGCCGTCGCGCATGGGGAGTGACTTCGAGGTGCTGCTGTCGTCGGACGAAGGCTGCGATGTAACGTTCGACGTTGGCGAAGAGACGGTTACCGCGCACCGGGTCATTCTCGCCGCGCGCTCGCCGATGCTGAAAGCGCTCCTGTACGGCCCGATGCGGGACACGCGGGAGGGAAACATCCCCGTTACAGACATCGAGGGGCCGGTCTTTAAGGCGCTGCTGCACTTCGTGTACACCGACGATCTCCCGACCTCCGGGCCGTCCGCGCTCACGCCGATCATGGCGCAGCACCTGCTCGCGGCGGCGGATCGCTACGCCTTAGACCGGTTGAGATTAATCTGCGAGTCGAAGCTGTGCGAGACGGTGGATGCGGACACGGTCGCGACGACGCTCGCGCTCGCGGAGCAGCACAACGCGCACCGCCTCAAGAGCGTCTGCCTGCAGTTCGCCGCGCAGAACCTCGCCAGTAAGGGATCAGGGGGATTGGGGAAGCCTGTGGGGAAGCTTGGGGGAGAACGGGGGGGGGGGGGGGGGGGGGGAAGGGGGGTTGGGGAGAGGGGAACGGGGAAGGGGCAATTGTTTGGGGTCGGTGTTGAGCATGCGCCAGGGTGCAGCTTTGCTCATTCTTGTGCGCTCCTTCCTTCTCATCTCCCTCCGTCCCTCCCCTTCGCGGCCCTCCATCGTAGCCACAACCCTCGCACCGCCATGTCCGCTTCTTCCCCTAGGGTTGTTTCTCCCTTTCCCTGTCGTCCCTTGCTCTCCCCTCGTCTTGTCTTCCTCCCTACCTTGCACGCGCTCCTCCCCATTATGCATCCTTTCTATCTCAGACTCGGCTTTCTCCCCTCTTCGGTCAACCCACCTGCCATGCACCCTGCCTGACTACCGTTCCTGTCCAACCAATCATGCTCTCCTCCCATGCCCGTCTACCCAGGTGTGATTCAGTCCGAGGGCTTTGACCATCTGAGGGCGAGCTGCCCATCGCTACAGGCGGAGTTGCTGCAGGCAGTGGCAGGCGTGGGGGGCAGCAGTGAGGCTGTAGCAGGGGGGAGTGCACGCAGGGCTCAGCTGGAGCCCAGCTGGGGCGATGATGTCAATGGGGATGGTAGCGACCCCATAGGTAGACGAGTAAGGCTCAGGCTTGGGAATTTGTAGGGATATACCGGTACCACCAAGGTTAGGAGGAGCCCCCCTGCTGTAATACTAATGGTTTCAACTTTAGATGGGACGTGGTAACAGTTGCTGTGTGGCTCAGTTGGAAATGTCCCAATCCTCGCCCCTGATAGTATCTTAATAAGGTTCCACATAGGGGATTGTTAATTGCTACATGATTGGTTTCTTTCGGGTTTATTGATATTTCAGTTACCATGCATTGGTTCATCCATATATATTTAATGAATTGAGAATGTATAGTGTAGTCTCCTTCCTTCGGTCGTACTTCAACGCGTATGCGCTGTTCAGCCTTTGTTTGACCAGACATCCCCAAACTGTCTTTAGGGCGTGGTTCAGCCGTTCCTTGAGAAACAGAAGTCCAGGCAGAGTCCGGGCCCGTTTCGTGAATTCAGCCATTTCTAGAATCACGAAACTTTGACGACTTCCGCGATTCAGTAACCTGCCAACTCCAAACCCGTTCGAAACGGCTGCACCACGCCCTTATGCTGGACATTCTGGAGGCTGCCGCCATGCCCTGAACCTATGACAGCTCGTTGGCTGTAGAGTTTATTACCATAGTCGCATCAGCCGCGGCGCGTATCCCCGCGCAAGTACGCTTTCGAGGTGGCCGCTGGTGCGAGGCTGGCGGGAGGACTAGCGGTATGATCTGGAACTCACGCAGAGTTTCACGCGAGATACGCTCCGTGTACGCGCGCCGCCAGAAAATATCCTAGCTGTAACCCTGCCTGTGTCAGTGAGGCCTGTCCAGGTCAAGTCATTTTGGTTGTTCGCAGTGTCGCCTTTACGAGTGCGCCTGCTCACGGGTTGGCAACAGGCAGCCTGTCACGGAGCCTGTCACTGACTCAGCGCTGCGTCGTTCGTGCTGCCGCTTCAAGCCCTTCTTTTACTTGAGCTGATACTTTTTGGGAAAGGGACGGCGTTTCGTGAATCTGGCACGAAACTTAGCGCTGCGGTCTCCCGCCTGCGGCTCGTGCCTCGTCCAGAGCTCCACTCAATCCGACTCGTCGGGTTGATTACACAAGAGCTCGCCTGAGTAGGGAGAAGCCGGAGCGAAGCTGGGAAAGAAATCCGGGCGGAATCGAGCGAAAACGGGCGGAATCGCTGGCAAGGGTACTTTCGTGGGGGAGTAGCGGGCGGCCATCTGACCGGCAGAGAGGGATCCGTGAGCGCTGGGGCATAGAGCGGGTGAATCCCGCGACTCCAACGGGGTGGCAGCGCTGGTTTATGGGCTCATGGCGGTGGGTCTGGCGCGGAATGCGGGCAGCAGCAGCCATGGGAATCTCGAGAGATTAACAAGGCCTCCTGAAATGAGCTCTGGTGTTAGTATTGTTAGTGGTGGTAGTGGTGGTGCTGGCGGTGCTGGCGCTGGTGCTGGTAGTGCGGGTGGTGGTGCTGCTGCTGCTGCTACTGCGGCCTCTGCACGTATAACCCCCACACCACCGTCTAGGTCTAGTAGTTTGAGGAGTGGTTGGTCCGTTGCTGCTGCTACATCCCTGCTCTGCCGCATGCTCTTAGTCGTCCTCGTTGTTGTGTTCCTCGCCCAAACTACACTCCTCAGCATAGGCTATCTCGGACTTAGGCCCTCCCTGGAGCAGGCTATAGCGGGTACTGCAGTAGCGGGCAAGGAGGATGGGGAAGGAGGATGGAACACGCAAGGTGGGAGGGCGGAAGGTGTGGCGGAAGGTGTGGCGGAAGGTGTGGCGGAAGGTGTGGTGGAAGGTGTGGTGGAAGGGGAAGTTAAAGCGGATGTGGGTACAGGAGAAATGGGGGAGAGCGGAGAGGGGGCGGGTGGCGAAGGGGTAGGGGTAAAGAGCGAAGGAGAAGGAGAAGACATTAATGTGACGAAGGTCGTTGGAGAGAGAACGGGAGGTGGTGCTGGTGGCGGTGCTGCTGGCGGTGCTCCTAGCGGTGGTGGTGGCGGTGCTGCTGGCGGTGGTGGTGGCGGTGGTGGTGGCCAGGAGCAGCAGAGTCAGAAGACATGGGGGAAAGCGCAGGTGAAGTGGCAGGGGAAGCAGGGGAAGCAGAGAAAACGGCAGGGTAAATGGAAGCAGCGGGGGAAGCAGCGGGGGAAGCAGCGGGGGAAGAAGCAAGGGAAGCAGAATGGCAAGGCGCTAGTAGGGGATGCGCAGACCAGACAAGGGATCCAGCACAAAGGCAAGAGAAGAAAGAGGGTGCACGCACCGCCAAAAGCAGAAAGCAGCGCAGGAAACAAACCTAGTGAAGTGGTACCTACTAGGGTGGGCCCTGAGAGGTATTATTTGGTGGAGGGTGGGCACGACCACTGCGCGGGTGAGTCTCATTGGAGGTGGAGCTTCCTGTGCGCGGCGGCAGAGGCAAAGGAGCTCGGGAGGACGATGGTGGTGCCGGACATGTGGTGCTCGGGTGCTCCGCACAGCGGCACGGGAAAAGAGGAGGAGCGGCCGTTCCGGCTGTACTATCACACGGAGCACTGGGGGAGGTGAGTGGGGGAGAAGAAGGGGGGGGGGGGAGACGCGGGGGGGCAGGGGGGGATGACTTTTGAGTCGTGTGAAGGACGATGGTGGTGTCGGACATGTGGTGTTGGGTGCGCCACACAGCGACACGGGGGAAAAGGAGGAGCGGCCCTTCAAGTTGTACTATCACATGGAGCACTGGGGAGGAGAGGGGAGAAGGGAGGCGGCGAGGGAGTGGCGATGATGGTGGTGGCTGTGGTGGGTGGGGACTAGAGTAGGAGGCAGAACAGAAGCGATTCTTGCTGACCTTATTCAGACTGCTGTTTTTTTTTTAGGAATGAGGTGATTTGTTTTCTTGACTGCTTCCCCTATCGTAGCTACTGGCTTCCCTGGCGCAACGGAAAACTGCAACGGGTTAGCCTTCAATGGATTCCCTCCCTTCCTCCCTCCCTCTCCTCGATCCTCCTTTCCTCCCTCTTCCCCTTCCTCTTCCTCTTCCTCTTCCTATTCCTCTTCCTTTTCACGAGCCCCTCTTCCTCCCTTCCTCCCTTCCTCCCTTCCTCCTTCCTCCCTTCCTCCCTTCGCCCCCCCCGCGTCTGCCCTCTCTCTGCTCTGCATGACCCAGCATCCAGCCCATCATATTCGCCTCGGAATTTCTGCACCGGTTCGGCACCCCCCCGTCAGCCACTGCTGCGGACAAGTACCAGCTCTCCTTGCTGCTCCGCCTCTCAGGCATCTCCGCCTTCCTTCGACAACAACAGGAGCCACAGCAGCCTCCTCCGATGCCTTCTCCACAGCAGCAGGAGGGGCAGGGGGAGGAGCCACAGCAGGAGGGGCAGCAGCAGCAGCAGCAGCAGCGTGGCCGTGTGTCGGTGGTTCAGTTTGGGCCCTTCGTTCCAGTCAGTCAAGTGGAGAGGGAGGGTGGGAATGCAACGGTGGTGGTGCGCTTCTTGCAGTGGGGCCAGTTTGCGTATCAGATCTGCTCCTCCAAGGTTCCAGAGAACATGGTCAGTGCCTTTTGCCTTGGGGTAACTTTTGAGGTGACAGGGTAACTTTTGAATGGACGGGGTAACTTTTGAGTGGACGGGGTAACTTTTGAGTGGACGGGGTAACTTTTGAGGGGACGGGGTAACTTTTGAGTGGACGGGGTAACTTTTGAGTGGATGGGGTAACTTTTGAGTGGACGGGGTAACTTTTGAGTGGACGGGGTAACTTTTGAGTGGATGGGGTAACTTTTGAGTGGACGGGGTAACTTTTGAGTGGACGGGGTAACTTTTGAGTGGACGGGGTAACTTTTGAGTGGACGGGGCAACTTTTGAGTGGACAGGGTAACTTTTGAGGGGACGGGGTAACTTTTGAGTGGACGGGGTAGCTTTTGAGTGGACGGGGTACCTTTTGAGTGGACGGGGTAACTTTTGAGTGTACGGGGTAACTTTTGAGTGGACGGGGTAACTTTTGAGTGGACGGGGTAACTTTTGAGTGGACGGGGTAACTTTTGAGTGTACGGGGTACCTTTTGAGTGGACGGGGTAACTTTTGAGTGGACGGGGCAACTTTTGAGTGGACGGGGTAACTTTTGAGGGGACGGGGTAACTTTTGAGTGGACGGGGTAACTTTTGAGTGGACGGGGTAACTTTTGAGTGGACGGGGTAACTTTTGAGTGGACGGGGTACCTTTTGAGTGGACAGGGTAACTTTTGAGTGTACGGGGTACCTTTTGAGTGGACGGGGTAACTTTTGAGTGGACGGGGTAACTTTTGAGTGGATGGGGTAACTTTTGAGTGGATGGGGTAACTTTTGAGGGGACGGGGTAACTTTTAAGGGGACAGGGTAAGGGGAGAGAGGGAGAGGTAGGGGTGGGGAGATGAGGAGTGCATTAATGGAACAAGAGGAGCACACGGGTCATTCGCTCCACTTATCTCATTCCCACACACGATTCCACTCCCACACACTGTTCCCTATCTATATCACTCCCCTCCTCACTCGTCCCTTCCCACTCCCTGTCTCCCCCTCTCCTCCCCCTCCCCCCCCCCCCCCCCCCCCTCCTTGACCCTCCCTCTCCACTTTGCATCTAGGCCCGTCTGGTGCGCAATTACCGGCTGATCTACCAGCAGCCGATGCTGCGGAAGGTGGCGAACAAGGTGTGCGCATCCATGGCATGGAACTTCGACGCAGTGCACGTGCGCCGCGGGGACAAGCTCAACCCACACTTCTGGCCACACCTCGACCACGACACTCGGCCCGAAGCGTGGGTGCCTGGACTTGGGGGGAGGGGGGATTTGGTTAGAGCAGGGAAAGTTCCTCTGGTTCATTCCTCTCGTCTGAGCAGGGAAGATTCCTGATGGTTGCCTTTGTCCGACTCTCGTTTTGCGCCTTCTCCTTTTTTCTCCTGCTGCTGGCCAGCTTGTTGAAAAAACTCCCGCAGTTCATTGAGCCGGGGCGCCACGTGTACATAGCGTCGAACGAGCGCACTCCGGGGTTCTTCAGCCCACTCGCCTCGCTCTACAAGATCCACGTGCTCTCCGACTACCGCCACCTCTGGGCACCCGGCAGCGACTGGCACACGGAGTGGCGGGAGCTCATGCAGCAACTCAAGATGAACGAAACCGATCCAGTCTTTGATGCACACATGCAGGTAAGGAGCATGCTTGCTTTCTAACTAGTTTTGTGCTTGTGTTAGCTCTTCTCTCATGGTGTTTTTCCATGACAGATCTCTCTATTTTTTTTCGTCTATTGCATAGCTTGTTCTTCCATTTGCAGACACTGAAGCTTCCTTATCAACAATGGCTCGTGGTGATAATTTTCTTGTGTATGTGCAGTATATGGTTGAGGATATGGTACTTGGTGACGCCAAGAAAAAAGTGGAAACCTTCAATGACCTCACTAATGACCCACGGCATGGTGTGTAACTTTCATGTGCTGGAAGGTTTTTGTAATTTTTTAATTCCTTGAGATTCTATCAACGAAATCCCAATCCAGGTTACCTTACAGCGATGCCTTTTGTCTAAAAAGGGGTTGCGGTTTGGTACTGCCAATCGCGGCCAGGTCGTCATTGTGCAGTTCGGAGGGTGCGGTTTGTTGGTTGCTACATCAAGTGGTTCCTTGGTAACGTTCGCGAAACTTGTATGGCGTCACTCAATCCCCCGCGTGAGCATCAGAGCAGAGGAGCTTGGGTATTCCAACTACGTGCGAATTCTCGTGACCATGTGCTTCCTGTTTTGGCGAAATGAAAGCCTTGTTGCAAGAGGCGACGCCTAAACAGAATCACAATGGAGGCCCTGCGTCGAGTCGCGTGTTTGCTGCGTGACTGGATTGAATGCTTTCCACTGTCCCAGCGAGTGGGGATGCTTATCCTTTTTCTTGGACCATGCAAATCTGGAGCTTGCACAGTGCAACCAGAAAGACGCCTTCTGCCCTTGGTCCTCCTCCTCAACCCCTACTTCACTCGTGTAAGGATTTCGCGCTCCTATTTAGCTCTCCCCTCCTTGCGCTAGCTGCCGTGCTGTTGGTACTTGAAACTTTTTCTGCCGAATGCATTAGAAGAATTATGCTCGTCCCGCCGCCTTGTACGTTGAGATTCATGGGTGGCTTGACCTTGGGGATAAAAGGACGGCATTGCTAATGCTAGACGTGCCGACATGACTACACTACCAAATGCGAGTGTTTTTTTCCCTCTCGCACCTTCCTTCCTTTCCCCCCTGCAGTCATGCAGCCATCCAGTCTGCCGTCGCTGTGTCCGTTAGGAGGTCGAGGCGAGGAACGTTAAGTGCGCCTTAACGGTCTACCATCTAGCTCATCCTGACCCCAACAGTCACTTAGACTATTCGCTCCGAGGGGTCCGCACAGGCGTCTAGGGCTGGCCACGCGGTGTACAAACTCTGTAGGGGATTCACTTAGTAGGTTGGCCTCAGAGCATCCGATCGAGCGTTTTCCATTTTCCATTTTGCGGACTGAACATCCCGTCCTCACTTTCTGACCTCGTTAAGATTTCGACCCCGTGTTCGAAGTGAAGGCTGCCAGCAACGGAGCATCCTCCAACGGAGCGTTTTCAAGCTTCTCGATGACGGCGACTACATTAGGGTGCCCCGTTAAAGGGCCTTCGCGACAGAAGATCTCGCCTACGACTATCGGATCGGTATAACGCGACCGCTGTAACGGGTACAAATGGCAGCAGGAGGGAAGCAGAAGCGGGTGTATCTTCAGCAGCGGCGGGTGTCCTATGTGCTTGTAGTAACGGAGGAGGCGGGAAGAAGTCAGGCCTTAGGCCTCTATCCCTCGGCTTCGTCGTAGCAGTTTTGCTCGGGACGTGTCTCGTTGCTCGGATGATCGCACACAGCGCGCGATGGTCGCCGTGGTCGCACGATCGTCGCTGGATCTTCGACCCGTCGATCGCACGGCGCCTTGCGACTGGCCGCGATGGGCCGTTGGCAAAGGCTGATGAGAGCCGAAGGGAGGAGTCGCGAGGGAAGAGTGCTACGAGTTCACCAGAAGTAGTCGCGACTAGAGCAGTGAACAGATCTCGTGTCAGTCAGTCAGCCCTTCCTGTCGCACCCGTGCGACGACATGTCTCGTCGCTGGCGACAGCAGCTCCAGCGGCGCGAGCAGCAAAATGCGACGAGCGAGCGATACTACATGGTGGTTGGCGCGCGCGATGCGGACTCCTGTGCTGGCGAGTCGCACTGGAGATGGAGCTTCCTATGCGCTGCGGCTGAAGCGACGTTCTTAAATCGTACTATGGTAGTCCCTATGATGTACTGCACGAGTAAATACCACTCCTTAAGCGACGAGCGCGAAGAGCGGCCGATGCAGCTGTACTATAAGATCGAGGACTGGCTTACGCACCAGCCGCTGATATTCGATACGGAATTTAAGGAGCGCTTCGGATAGATATGGCCGAGGTTCTTAAAGCCGATGGGTGTGTCGGTGGCGGAGTTTGGGCCCCGAATCAGCACGAACCACGTGGCTAGGAAGGCGGCTCGGGCGACGCTGTTGGTGCGGCGATTAAGGGACGACCAGTTCGCGTACCAGATTTACCAACAGGAGGAGAATAAGGTGGGTAAGAATTAAGGTGGGTGAGAATAAGGTGGGCGAGAATAAGGTGGGTGAGATTAGGGCAGGTGAGAATAGGGCAGGTGAGGTTAGGGCAGGTGAGAATAGGGCAGGTGAATGAGAAGGCGTGAAGAAGGAGGCAATGCGGGGTATAGGCGCGATGGGAAAGAGGGCGAAAAAGGGGATGAGGTGAGAGGCTCGGCAGCGGCGGAGCCGGGTACGAGGCTGGCATAAGGTGGGTGAGAATAGGGCCGTGGGAAAGGAGCCCCTACTTATTAGCCCCCAGTCACTACGCCTTACAACCTCCCTCATGTTCTCTTGACGCTCTTTCCCCGCAGTCCAGCGAGGCTAGACGCCGTGGCTCGGGGGCTGGTCCTATCATGGCTCCCTCATGTTCTATTCGGCAGGAAATAGTATTTCTCGTGGCTGTCGCGCATCCATTCTCCTCCCATTTCATCCTTGCAACTCCTCCCTCTCCACCCCCGATCCCCCAAATCCCCCTCTCCCTCTCCCCATCCCGCTTCCCCACCCGCCCCTCTTCGGGGGCTGTCCCCCGCATTCCCCGCCCCGCAGGAGCGGCTGGTGCGGGATTACGGGCTGCTGTGGCGATCGCAGCCATTGGTTCGCCTGGCGAACCAGATTGCGGCGGCAATGGGGTGGTACTTCGTGGCAGTGCACGTGCGGCGGGGCGACAAGGTGGACGAGGCGAACCGTGAGTTCTGGCCCAACCTAGACCGCGACACTCGACCCGACGCGTAAGCATGAAAGACTTATTCGGTACACCTGTCCCACGGAACTGTTCAGAGCCTTACACTCCAAATCATCCTTACATTCCAAATTATCCTTACATTCCAAATTATCCTTACATTCCAAATCATCCTTACATTCCAAATCATCCTTACATTCCAAATTATCCTTACATTCCAAATCATCCTTACATTCCAAATCATCCTTACCTTCCATGCGAAATGCTGGCAAAAAGTTCGTCGTGACGCTGGAATAAGACAAAGTGTAGAGTAAAACAGGTGTACCTGTCAAACATGTGTAGTTATCATGTTCGTATAGACTGTATAGGGTCACCTTCTAGAGAGTACAACATTTAGGTATATGTTTGTGTACTCTCTCTCTCACATTATTAAATTCTAGGTTTGATATGGTATCACGAGTAGGTTTCGACCCCCCCCCCCCCCCCCCCCCCCCCCCCCCCCCCCACCTACCGCTTCCGCTCCTCCCGTCGCGTCTCCTAGCCTCGCCTCGCCCCTCCTGAGCCCAGTCGCGACCCCTCCCCCTAGCCCCGTCGCGCCCCTTCCAGGGCCTCGTAGCGCCCCTCCAGGCCCCGTCGCGCCCCCCCTTCCAGGGCTTCGTAACGCCCCTCCAGGCCCCCGTCGCGCCCCTCCAGGGCTCTGTAGCGCCCCTCCAGGGCCCCGTCGCGCCCCCTAGCGCCCCTCCTGGGCCCCGTCGCGCTCCTCACAGGCCCCGTCGCGCCCCGTAGCGCCCCTCCTGGGCCTCGTCGCGCCCCTCCTGGGCTTCGTAACGCCCCTCCCAGGCCCCGTCGCGCCCCTCCTGGGCTCCGTAGCGCCCCTACTGGGACCCGTCGCGCCCTCCCTGGGCCCTGTAGCGCCCCTCCTGGGCCCCGTCGTGCCCCTCCCAGGCCCCGTCGCGCCCCTCCTAGGCCCGTAGTGCCCCTCCTGGGCCCGTAGCGCCCCTCCTGGGCCCCCCCCATTGCGCCCTTCCTGGGCCCCGCCGCGCCCCTCCTGGGCCCCCATTGCGCCCCTCCTGGGCCCGTAGCGCCCCTCCTGGGCCTGTTGCGCCCCTCCTGGGCCCTGCCGCGCTCCTCCCTGGGCCCCGTATCCACCCTCCTGGGCCCCGTCGCCCCTGCTCGGCCCCGTCGCCCCTGCTCGGCCCCGTCGCCCCAGCTCGGCCCTGTCGCGGCCTCTCGGCCCCGTGGCGCCCGCCCTGCCCCTGTCGCAGCTGCCCGGCCCCTGTCGCACCTGCCCGGCCCCGTCGCGCCCGCCCGGCCCCGTCGCCCCCGCCCGGCCCTGCTGTGTCCTGCCCGGCCCCGTCGCTGCCGCCCGGCCTGTCGCTGCCGCCCGGCCTTGTAGCTGCCGCCCGGCCCTGTCGCTGCCGCCCGGCCTCGTAGCTGCCGCCCGGCCTTGTCGCTGCCGCCCGGCCCCGTCGCAGCCGCCCGGCCCCGTCGCAGCCGCCCGGCCCCGTCGCAGCCGCCCGGCCCCGTCGCAGCCGCCCGGCCCCGTCGCAGCCGCCCGGCCTCGTAGCTGCCGCCCGGCCTTGTCGCTGCCGCCCGGCCCCGTCGCAGCCGCCCGGCCCCGTCGCAGCCGCCCGGCCCCGTCGCGCCTGCCCGGCCCCGTCGCGCCTGCCCGGCCTCGACGTGCCTGCCCGGCCCCGTCGCGCCTGCCCGGCCCTCCATACTTCCTGGTACTGTCCCTCGTTCCCCGCACCACTTTGCACCCTCCTGCACTTTCCTGCCCCGCCTTGCACCACATTGCACCTCACTGAACCGCACTGACCGCACTGCACCGCACTGAACCGCACTGCACCGCACTGCATCGCACTGCACCGCACTGGACCGCACTGCACCGCCCTGCACCGCACTGCACAGCACTACACCGCACTCCACTGTCCTCCACTGCCCCTCATGGCTGCTGAGCTTCGTTTTGATGCTGAGGGTAAGCCTCTGGAGTTCGAGGCGTGGTTGGCTGACCTTCGCCGCCACCTCACTGGTCAGCGGCAGGACGGCCACCCGCTTTCTGCACACCTAGACGGTATGCTCCCCTGCCCTGACCCCCCTGCTGTGCTGCCTGCTGATCCCACGCCCGCTGAGCGCGAGTCCACTGCCGCCGCTGCCCTTGCCCGCTCTGTCTGGCTTTCCCGCGATGCCCTTGCTCAGCTCGCCATTAGCAATGCCCTCCCCCCCCTTGAGCGCCCTCGCTTTAGAACCATTACTACCGCTCAGGCCTACCTCGATGCTGTCATCAAGCGCTATTCTACCCCTCCTGCTGCCTCAGTGGGTCGCCTGATCCTTCCCCTGCTCTTTCCTGACCTGGCGTCTTTCCCCACTGTCTCTGACCTCGCTGCCCACCTGCGCTCGATAGATGAGGCCTGGCGCGCTGCCTGCACTGATGCACAGCTTAGAGTCCACCAGCCTCCCATGACCTCTACCCTCTACCTCCTTGCCACCCGCCTACCTGACCGCCTTGCCGCCGCCCGCGACCAGTTCCTTAGCATCCACCCTGCTGCTCTCACCCTCACCGACTTTGTTGACACCCTGACTGCCATAGAGACTCGTCACCGCTCCATAGCCCAGGCGAGCGGTACAGTACCGGTCCCTATCTTTCAGGGTTGTGCCCCCGCTCAGTGTACCTTCTCCGACGGCTCTTTCGCTGTGGCTGAGACTGCTGCTGCAGTGCAGTCCCGCTCGGGGAAGGGCCGCCGCCCCAAGGTTGGGAGCGGCGGAGGTGGCGGGGGTGCGGGTGGGGGTAGTGGTGGAGGCGGGTCGTCCGGTGCCGGTGCGGACGTGGGGACCCTGCCCGGTCCAGCTGCCCCGCTGCCTCCACCGTTGCAGCAGCCGCAGCAGCAGCAGCCTCCGCAGCAGCCGCAGCAGACGAGGCCGGCGAGTGCTCTCCCGCCTGGGTGGCCTGGAGCTGGTGGTGGTCGTGCGCGTGGTGGTGCACCGGGTGGTGGTTCTGGAGGCGGGCCCTGTCAGTACCAGATCCAGACCGGTCCTCGCCGCGGCTTCGTTTGCGGTAAGATCGGTCATTCCACTCCTCGCTGTTTTCGTCGTCTGGACGACCTGTTCCGCCAGCGCTTTGGCCCGGCGCCCGACCTCCCGGACTGGCACAGCTTGCTTAGGCGTAGCATTCGGATTTTTGACTTGGACATGGATGCCATTGTAGCAGCCTTGCATGTGATGTATGCCGATGACTCTAGTGTGCTTCCCTCTTATTACCCCGTGTTGCCTAGTGTAGCTGTGCCTAGCGTAGACTCCCCTGCTGCGTCAGGCGTAGGATCTCCTGCTTTGCTTACCCTCGGTGCTTCCACCGCTTCACTGTCGCCCCGCGCGACTACTGCGCTTTCCTTCACCTTGGACTCAGGCGCCTCCCGGTGTTTCTTCCGCGACTCCACGACGCTGACGCCGCTGCCTGTTCCTGCTGCAGTTACTCTTGCTGACCCCTCCGGTGGTCCCGTCTTTGCCCGCAGTTCCACCTCCTTTCTCTGTCCGGCGGTTCCTTCAGGTTCGCTCACCGGTCTGCATATCCCCTCGTTCTCCAGGAACCTAGTTGGTGTCGGCTGCCTCCAGGACCTTGGCGTCACCACTACGTTCCCTGGTCACGAGCGGTATGCTGTCTGTACCGAGGCCGCCACTGGTGCCCCCCTTACCACTTTCCCCCGGGACCCGGTGTCCGGCCTGTTCACACTTGACACCGCGACGTCCCCGGCTGGGTCTTCCCCCCAGGTAGCTGCGTCCACCCAGGTTGCTGCTGCGTGCTCCTGTCGGTCCCTCACTCATCCGACTCTCCTTTGGCACCACCGCCTTGGTCACCCTGCACTCCCGCGTCTGCGTCACATGTCCCAGCACGGTCTCGTCCTTGGTCTCCCCGGTTCGTTCCCTGAGTTTCCCTCATCCCCCGCCCCACCGTGCACGCCTTGTGTCGAGGGCCGGCTCCGCCGTGCCCCTCACTCCTCCTCTTTTCCCCCTACCACCGCACCACTGCAGACTCTGCACATGGACGTCTGGGGCCCAGCCCCGGTCCATGGGCCGCGTCGCGAGCGCTTCTTCCTTGTGCTTGTCGACGACTTCACACGTTACACCACCGTCTTTCCCCTGGAGCGGAAGGCCGACGTGCCTGACGTTCTCATCCCCTGGCTTGTCTCTGCTCGTCTCCACCGCGGTCTCCCTGCCTTGCGCCTCCACTCCGACCGGGGTGGCGAGTTCGCCTCAGGTGTCCTTGGTCGCTTCTGTCGTGCGGAGGGCATCACCCAGACGTTTACCCTGCCGGACTCCCCGCAGCAGAATGGGGTCGCTGAGCGACGCATCGGTTTGGTCATGGAGGTGGCTCGCACCTCCATGATCCACGCCGGTGCACCCCATTTTCTGTGGCCGTTCGCCGTGCGCTACGCCGCTCACCAGCTTAACCTGTGGCCGCACCCCCAGCGGCCGCAGGTTTCGCCGACCCTTCTGTGGACCGGGTCCCCTGGTGACGCGTCTGCGTTCCACGTCTGGGGCTGCCTTGCATACGTTCGTGCCTCTGGCACGGACAAGCTCACTGCCCGCACCCTCCCCTGCGTCTTCCTCGGTTTCCCCCTTGACGCGTCCGACTGGCACTTCCTGTATCCCCCGTCCCGCGCACTCACCCTATGTTGCTCCGCTCCCACGCGTCTCGTCCTCCCCTCCTCCCGTCTCCTCCTCCGTCCTCTCTTGTCGTTGCGTCTCCTCCTCTGTCTGACTACTTTCGTGCCGCTCGTCCTCTTGTTCCTCGGGTCCTTGCCTCTCTCGTTACCGACCCGTCTGTTCCAGTGTCGAGTCTTGACGCCCTTGTCGCTGCGGTCGCTGACTTCGCCTCTACCCGCCGCCTTGACTACGCCTCCGCTCTGGTCTCTGACCCTGCCTGTCCTCCGTCTGTCGGGGGTGCTCCTGCCCTCGGCAGTGACGTCCTGGAGGACCGCCAGTTTGAGCTTGGTTTCCTGTCCGAGGTTGCTCCACATGTCTGTTCCATGCTGCTAGTCCCTGAGGGTGACCCAGACGCTTTTGACATCCCGACCCCTCGTACTTACGCTGAGGCGGTTTCGGGACCTTGGGCCTCTCAATGGATAGCTGCCATGGAGCAGGAGATGGCATCTTGGAGATCCACCGGCACCTTCGTCGACGCAGTTCCCCCACCTGGGGTGAACGTGGTCGATGGCCGTTGGCTCTTCAAGGTGAAGCGCCCTCCTGGAGAGCCGCCTGTGTTCAAGGCGCGTTACGTGGCTAGAGGCTTCAGTCAGCGCGAGGGGGTGGACTTCTTTCAGACTTTCGCTCCTACCCCGAAGATGACTACTCTTCGGGTTCTGCTACACGTAGCGGCTCAGCGTGACTACGAGCTTCACTCCCTCGACTTCTCCACTGCCTTTCTTCAGGGCAGCCTTCACGAGCAGGTCTACCTGCGTCGTCCTCAGGGCTTTACTGGCACCTTCCCCCCTGGGACCCAGTGGCTTCTGCGGCGCCCAGTCTACGGCCTGCGCCAGGCGCCTCGTGAGTGGCACGACACGCTGCGTGCTACTCTTGCTGACCTGCAGTTCTTTCCGTCCTCTGCAGACCCCTCGCTCTTCGTTCGTGCTGGCTCGACTCCGTTCTACATCCTCGTCTACGTAGACGACCTGGTCTTTGCCACAGCTGACAGGGACGCACTGGCCTCCGTGAAGGCAGAGCTGCTGAAGAGACACACCTGCACTGACCTTGGAGAGCTGCGCCGTTACCTTGGCTTGCAGATCTCCAGGGACAGAGCCGCCCGCACCATCACCCTGACTCAGTCACACTTGGTGCGCCAGGTCCTTCAGAGGTTCGGCCTTCAGTTCTCCTCCGCACAGCCCACCCCTCTTCCTCTGGACCACAGACTCTCCGCTCCAGTTCCTGAGGAGTCGGTAGATCCCAGTGGTCCTTACGCTGAGCTAGTGGGTTGCCTCATGTACCTGATGACTTGCACTCGCCCAGATCTCGCATACCCTCTCAGCATCGTGGCTCGTTTTGTGGCCACAGGCAGACACCGACCTCAGCACTGGTCTGCCGCTAAGAGGGTTTTGCGTTATCTTGCAAGTACATCGGGCATGGGGTTAGTGCTAGGCGGACGCAGGCCAGTGGTCCTTACTGGACACACAGACGCTTCTTGGGCAGACGACGCCGAGACGCTCAGGTCTTCCCAGGGCTACTGCTTTAGCCTTGGCTCAGGTGCTGTCTCGTGGAGAGCTACCCGCTCCTCGTCGGTTGCCAAGTCCAGCTGTGAGGCTGAGATCTACGCCGGTGCCATGGCGGCACAGGAGCTCCGCTGGCTGACCTTCTTGCTCACTGACTTAGGTGAGCGGCCTAGCTCTGCCCCGGTCCTGTACGCTGACAATAGGGCCATGATTCTCCTGTGTCAGGAGCCTCGACTCGAGGGCAGAGCGAAGCACATCCAGCTGCGGTACTTCCTCCTGCGCGAGCTACAGCAGCGGCGCCAGGCTCGCGTAGTACACTTGGCCTCCGGTGCCAACACAGCTGATATCTTTACGAAGGCGCTTGCGCCTAAAGATCATCAGCGGCACTGTTTACAGCTTGGTCTGGTTCCTGTAGTCTCTCACTTACTCGGGCCTTGACTTTGTACTGTCGTATATATATATATGTATACACTCAGACTGGACTTGTGTCCTCTCACAGTGGTTGGACTAGTAGTGCCGCCCTGTACTCGTTCTTGCCTTGTCTGTACTCCTTCTGACAGGTCTTTTAGACCCTTGTCTCAGAGGCTGGACTAGTAGTGCCACCCTGAGCTACTTGTCTAGAACATTCCCCTATGCAGTCCAGGGGGTGTGTCAAACATGTGTAGTTATCATGTTCGTATAGACTGTATAGGGTCACCTTCTAGAGAGTACAACATTTAGGTATATGTTTGTGTACTCTCTCTCTCACATTATTAAATTCTAGGTTTGATAGTACCTCCTTACTCCACCTTCCCACATTCTCCCCCCACCCCTCCTCTCTCCCCCCCCTCTCCAACACACACATGCACGAACACGTGCAGGACCACGCACGCAGCATGCTGCCGTGCGTTCACCATCAGCTGTCGTGGCCATTCCCCACCATCACTCCATCATGCACACGTGTGCACGTTCACCATCAGCCATCATGGCCATCCCTCACCTACTCCTCGTCCACTCCTCCCGATTCCGTTAGTAAATCATCCCATCTCTCTGTCACCCTTCCCCAACCATAACACCCTCCCAGCCTACTCAAGACTCTTCCTAAGTTCATCCAGCCGGGGCGCCACGTGTACATATTGTCGAACGAGCACACTCCAGGGTTCTACAGCCCGCTCGCCTCGCTCTACAAGATCCACGTGCTCTCCGACTACCGCCACCTCTGGGCGCCCGGCAGCGACTGGCACACGGAGTGCCGGGAGCTCATGCAACAACTCAAGATGAACGAAACCGAGCCAGTCTTCGATGCACACATGCAGTTGAGATGGCCGTAATGGTAGCCTTGTGCTACCGAGTGCCTAATGCTGCCACCTGCCATGCTGTCTGATATCTGTCAGACTGTATGGTTGCCTCCCTCATTCATTCCTGTACATGGTTGCATGTTTGTGAGACTACTGTATGCATTGCCTGGTGGATGTTGATGGCAATGCGTGTATGTGTGTGAGTGAGTGACTGTGTATGTGATTGTGTGCCCCAAAGCAGTGGATTGTGGATGAGCTTGTGATGAAGAGCACCCGGAGAGTCATAGAGACCTTCAAAGGTCTTACAACAGAAGGCCTCAGATATCATGATGTTTTATCATGAATTCCTGATTTTCAGGATGCCTGTTAGGTGCCAACCACACCTGAAAAATCCGTTTAAGCTCATTTTTTTAGGTGAATTCAGTTTATAGTCATAATGCAACCCTGAGGATTCAGTAAAGTGTTCGTGTACCAACCCTGAGCTGTCAGTATGCCTTCGGGGATAACCCTGATTTCTCGAATCTTGAATGCACGTGCGCCACTAGGCTGTAACAGAATGAATGAATGACTAGAGTGGTGAGATACAAGGCAATATAGTCTAGAGAGTTGTACCCATTAAGGCACAAACATATAGTCTACAGTAACTGCATAAGCTATGTTTGACACACCCCCTAGACTATATCGGGGCAGTGCCTAACAAGGGAAGAAGCAGCTCAGGGCGGCACTACTAGTCCAGCCTCTGAGACAAGGGTCTAAAGACCAGTCGACGGAATACAGACAAGGCAAGAGCAAGACCAGGGCGGTACTACTAGTCCAGCCACTGGGAGAGGCCACAAGGCCAGTCTGGGTAAAAAAAAAAAAAAAAAAAAATATATATATATATATATATATATATATATATATATATATATATATATATATAAAGGACAGTACAAGATCAAGGCCCTAGCAAGTGAGAGGCTACAGGAACGAGACCTAGCTGTACACAGTGCCGCTGATAATCTTTAGGCGCAACCGCCTTCGTAAAGATATCAGCGATGTTGGCACCGGAGGCCAAGTGTACTATGCGCGCCTGGCGGCGCTGCTGGAGCTCACGCAGGAGGAAGTACCGCAGCATGATGTGCTTCGCTCTTCCCTCAAGTCGAGGCTCCTGACACAGGAGGATCATGGCCCTGTTGTCACCGTACAGGACCGGGGCAGAGCTAGGCCGCTCACCTAGGTCAGTGAGCAAGAAGGTCAGCCAGCGGAGCTTCTGTGCCGCCATGGCACCGGCGTAGATCTCGGCCTCACAGCTGGACTGGGCAACAGACGAGGAGCGGGTAGCTCTCCACGAGACGGCACCTGAACCAAGGCTGAAGCAGTAGCCCTGCGAGGACCTGAGGGTCTCGGTGTCGTCTGCCTAAGAAGCGTCTGTGTGTCCAGTAAGGACCACTGGCCTGCGTCCTCCCAGCACTAACCCCATGCCCGATGTACTTGCAAGATAACGCAAAACCCTCTTAGCAGCAGACCAGTGCTGAGGTCGGTGTTTGCCTGGAGCCACAAAGCGAGCCAGGATGCTGAGAGGGTATGCGAGATCTGGGCGAGTGCAAGTCATCAGGTACATGAGGCAACCCACCAGCTCTGCGTAAGGACCACTGCGCTCTGCTGACTCTTCAGGAATTGGAGCCCAGAGCCTGTGGTCTAGAGGTAGAGGAGTGGGCAGTGCGAAGGAGAACTGAAGGCCGAACCTCTGAAGGACCTCGCGCACAAACTGTGACTGAGTCAAAGTGATGGTGCGCGCTGCTCTGTCCCTGGAGATCTACAAGCCAAGATAGTGGCGCAGTTCTCCAAGGTCAGTGCAAGTGTGTCTCTTCAGCAGCTCTGCCTTCACGAAGGCCAGTGCGTCCCTATTTGCTGTGGTGAAGACCAGGTCGTCTTCGTAAACAAGGATATAGAACGGGGTCTGGCCAGTACGAACGAAGAGCGAGGGGTCTGCAGAGGACGGAAAGAACTGCAGGTCAGCAAGCGTAGCATGCAGCGTGTCGTGCCACTCACGAGGAGCTTGTCGCAGGCCGTAGACGGGGCGCCGCAGCAGCCACTGGGTCCCAGGAGGGAAGGTACCGGTGAAGCCCTGAGGGCGGCGCAGGTAGACCTGCTCGTGTAGACTTCCCTGAACAAACGTAGTGGAGAAGTCGAGGGAGTGAAGCTCGTAGTCACACTGAGCTGCTACGTGTAGCAGCACCCGAAGAGTAGTCATCTTCGGGGTCGGAGCGAAGGTCTGGAAGAATTCCACCCCCTCACACTGACTGAAACCTCTAGCCACGTAGCGCGCCTTAAACACAGGCGGCTCTCCAGGAGGGTGCATCACCTAAAGAGCCAGCGGCCATCGACTACGTTCACCCCAGGTGGGGGAACCGCGTCGACGTAGGTGCCGGTGGATCTCCAAGATGCCATCTCCTGCTCCATGGCAGCTATCCACTGAGAGGCCCAGGGTCCTGAGACCGCCTCAGCGTAAGTGCGAGGGGTCGAGATGTCGAAAGCGTCGGGGTCACCCTCAAGGACTAGAATCATAGAGCAGAGATGGGGAGCAGCCTCGGACAGGAAAGCAAGCTCGTACTGGCGGTCCTCCAGGACGTCACTGCCGAGGGCAGGAGCACCCCCGACAGACGGAGGACAGGCAGGGTCAGAGACCAGAGCGGTGGCGTAGTCAAGGCGGCGGGTAGAGGCTGTCACCGGATCGAATGTGTCGAGGAAAGGTTCCACTATCGATCAGTACAAGGCGCTTTTATACTTCCAGAGTACATCAGGTAACCAGGTTTATCTTATCCTAAGGGAATAGACCCTTCTAGAAGATAGAATCACCCTGCGTATAGCCACGCGAGGCTATTGGCTTTAAGAGATTACGGCAGGATTACGCCAGATAGCGCACCATTACATCCCAAGCCTGGTCGGTGATATAACTATAATAGCAGGATAAACCAAAGGTTAATGGAAAATGGAGAATAGGAAACCAAATGAGATGAGATAAAAAGAGAAATGAAAGAGGAAGGAAATAAGAATAGGGACAAGTGGTGTAACAGGGTCGTACTCTCACACTTCCCCCCCTCAAAGCTGGGTGGTAGAAGTAACACCCTGCTTGACAAGGCAGTCATGCAGAGGACGACGGGCGTTACCCATGTCGGACTCAGGGACTCAGCTGTCCTCAGAAGGATCATAACCCTTCCAACGGATGAGAAGCTCCACGGCGCCATTCCGACGTCGGCGGTGTGCAAGCACGGACTCGACCTCGTTCTCGGGTTCATTCTGGACGAGGACGGGTGGTGGCGGCGGCGGTTGGCGTCCGACGAAGATCGTGTTTGCATCCCGATAGGGCTTCAGAAGTTGGACGTGGAAGGCGTTGTGAATCTTCCAGGTAGCTGGCAGGCGTAAGCGGAAGGTAACAGGAGTGACATGTGCTTCAACGAGAAAAGGCCCGCAGAAGCGAGGTCGCAGTTTAGATGGGAGGTGGCTGATGTCCAGGTTGCGTGTGTCAAGAAGCACCTGGTCTCCCACCATGATGGTGTGGTTGTTACGATGGCGATCGGCTTGGCGCTTCTGTTGCTGCTGAATGTCGATGTCGCGTTTGTGGGTCCGATCCCAAAGCTGATGCATGGTTGTGATGAAATCATGTGCAGGTTGTATTGTAGCGGATGTGGTCGGTTTCTGTGGTGTGAGTGGGTGGCGTCCGTAGCAGAGGAAGAACGGCGTTTGTCCAGTAGCGGCATGTGTGGCATTGTTGTAGGCAAACTCCAGGACGGGCAGATGCAAGTCCCACTTGAACATGTCGTCCTTGCAGGCTGCGCGGAGGAGTTGCTCAACAATTTGGCTGAGGCGCTCGGTCTGTCCGTCTGTCTGCGGATGGTATGCGGATGACATGGCGAGTTTGGTTCCGAGAAGAAACATAAGTTCCTTCCAGAACTTGCTGGTGAACTTAGGGTCTCGGTCGGAAATGAGTGTGGTTGGAATGCCATGCTGTGAGATGATGTGACGAACGAAGAGTTGTGCTGTCTCCTCGGTGCGTGCCGTCGTGTGTGTCGGGATGAAGTGTCCCATTTTGGAGAACTTGTAGATAACGACAAGGATTGCGTCATGACTGCTGGTGGTACGTGGTAACCCGATGATGAAGTCCAGGCTAACCACTTGCCATGGCTATTCTGGGACAGGAAGAGGCTGCAGTAGTCCCGCCTTTTTCTGCTTGCTGCTCTTCATCCGCTGACATGTATGACACGAGGTGACGAATTTCTGTCCGTCATCTGCCATGTGGGGCCAGTAGTAGTGTTTGGCGATACCGGTGAGCGTCTTGTTACTACCGAAGTGTCCGGCATGTAGGACGTTGTGGTATTCTTCGAGTAGTAACTGGCGCAAAGGAGGGTAATTGGGTACCCAAATTTTCGTTGATCCTTTCCGGTACGCGATGTCACTGTCCCATTGTAGCAAATGTCGCTTTTCCGCCAAGGGAATTTCGGGGTCGATGGCGTACCCCTGTGTGAAGAGTCCTTTGAGTAGTGGATTCATCCCTTCAATCTGAATGGCGGCAACGTGTGCAGGCCGGCTAAGAGCGTCTGCTTTGTTTTTGTGGCCGGGCTTGTACACGATGTCGTAGTGGAAGTGTGTCTCGAGGGTCGATCCACCGGACCTGCCGCCTGGAAAGGTTGGGTTGTGTCTTCAAGTATTTCAGGCTGCAGTGGTCAGTGTAGACGGTTGTTCTTCGTCCTTCGAGATAACATCTCCACGTTTTGAACGCGATGACGATGGCAAGGGCCTCTTTGTCGTGTATCGGGTAGTTTAGTTCTGCTCCATGTAGTTTCTTGCTGAGGTAGGCGATTGGTTGCAGTCCATTCCCCTGGTCTTGCATTAAAACTGCTCCCACTGCCTGGTCGCTGGCGTCAGCTTCGATTACGTAGTCGCGTTCGGCATCTGGCAAGATGAGTACCGGTGCGGACGTGAGTGCTTGTTTCAGCTGCTCCACGGCTTCCTGGTGCTTTGGTTCCCATTTATAGGGCGTGTTCTTCTTCAGCAGATTCGTGAGGGGTGCTGCGAGTTTCGCATACTGTGGCACGAACCTGTTGTAATAATTAGCGAAGCCTAGGAACTGTTACAGCTCCTTCATGTTCTCGGGTGTCTTCCACGTACGTACGGCTTCGATTTTCTTGGGGTCGACGTGAACTCCTTGAGCGCTCATCAGGTGTCCTAGGAACTGGACCTTCTAAAGGGCGAATTCTCTCTTGGACAGTTTGACGTAGAACCGTTCTCGTCGAAGAATTTCGAAGACGCGTTGTAGGTGCTCGACGTGCTGCTTCATGCCGCGAGAGTAGATGAGGATGTCGTCCAAGTACACCACCACGCACTTGTCCAAAAGTGGTCGTAGAATGTGGTTCATTTCGGCTTGAAACGTTGCCGGTGCGTTGGTGAGTCCGAACGGCATTACCAAATACTCGTACGATCCGTACCGAGTTCGGAAAGCAGTTTTGTGGATAGCCGCCATCCGTATCTGCCAGTATCCGGACCGCAGATCCAGTTTGGAAAATACCGTAGCTCCCCGAAGCTGGTCAAGCAGGTCATCGATTCGCGGTATCGGATATTTATTCTTGATGGTCTGCTTGTTAAGAGCTCGGTAGTCGATGCACATGCGCAGGCTTCCGTCCGGTTTCGGTGTAAAGAGTACTGGGGCACCGTACGGCGAAGTGGATGGTCGGATGAGTCCTTTGGCTAAGAGATACTCGATTTGTTTTTTCATGTCGATCAGCTCTGTAGGGCTGAGCCGATATGGTGCTCGGAAGGTCGGCTTCGATCCCGGTTCCTCCACGATCTCGTGTTGATGCGTTCGGTATGGCGGTAGCTCGTTCGGAAGATCGTCAGGAAGAATGTCTTGGAACTCCTTCAGTAAGTCCTTGATTTTTTCTGGAGGTTCCGAGGCTTTCTCTTGGTCATTCTCCACCTCCGTTGCTATCGCCAGGAACCCGGTGTCGGTTCGCTTCACGTCCTTTTCGAATCTGGCGAGTGTCTCCACTGGGATATCTCCTGTATCGTCCCAGTTAGGTAGCTGTACTCTCCGTCCATTGTTGTAGATGCTTGCGGTGCGGTTCACCCAGTTGATTTCGGGATTGAATCTTTTCAGGAAGTCTCGCTCGAAGATCAGGTCAAGCCCTTTTATGTTGGTGATGGGGAGAGCAGGTCTCCAGCGCAGTGGCCCGATTTGTAGGTGTAGCACTGTTTCGCCGTATACTGGTAACTTGCTGCTGTCCACCATCGTTGCAGAGAATCCTGATGGCTTGTACTCTTCCCGAAGTCAGTCGGTTACTGCCTTGTTGCAGACCGTGTGTGACGCTCCGCTGTCCACGAGTGCTTGGAGGCATCATCCTTTGCAGATGACCTCGAGCACGAGGGGCAGGCGTTGCTCGGAGTACCCAAAGATAGTCTCATTGACCGGGTCATAGGGTACATCCCAATATTCCGTACACACCTTTGTGTTGCTATCTACTCCTGAGCTGGCAGCTGGCCGAAGCTGCTTGGAGAACGGCTCTTCTCCAGGGCCCGGAGTTTCCTTGACGACTGTGCGCGTCATTGATGCCGAAGAACTGGATGCATCCGTAGGAGAAGGAATTCGGGGTTTGTGCAGCTTCTTGTAGACCCCCAGCTTCCTCTTGAGCTGCTTCAGCTCCACCGACGTCTTCCCTGGGGAACGGGTGGTCGTTGTGGGCTGGTGTTGGGAGAGGACGTTGACTCCGTGGAAAGGTCGGCTTCTTTCCACACTCCTTAATTTGGTCCCCAAGTTGTCTGGTACCGGTATAATCTCCACAGTTGTCTGCTTCTTTTGGAGTCCCTCCCAAAATTTCTCCAAGGCTCTAGTTCCTCGAAAATCATAAGTTTTCATTAAAGCATCTTTGTAAGATAACTTTAACGAATCCTTATAATTTCTTGGGTCTTCAAGGAGTTTCCCTGTCTCGGCAGAGTCTTTTTTCGCGGAGTCGTATTTTTCCTCGGCGATTTTCCCTGGCGAAGACTGGTCGTAGGGTGGAGATTTTCCCCCATCATTTCCTCCTTCTCGCGTCGAATCAGCTTCGTCGAAGTTGATTTTCTTGGAATCCCGCGGCCGCTTCTGGACCTTTTTATTTTCGCTTGCTAGATCCGCAATCACTGGCGACTCCCGTTTTTTGGCTTCTGATTGGCCAAAGGAATTCCGCCACTGTTGCGTCCCCGATACTCTGCACGTGCGGTTTTCATTTTGTTGCAGTCGAAGATTCGATGACCCGGCACCCCGCAAAAATCACACGTGTAGTTGGTGTTTTTCGGACGTGGCCGCCCCTCGAACCTGTCGACTTCCATCGGGTCGGCGAACGTGGGGTGAGCCGAGCGGTCGCCCTGTCGCGTACTGCCGACGTGCGTCCGTCGTGTTCCGGCGTTGACCATGTCGAAGCGCTCCGCGGCCGATACGACGTCACTGTAGCTCGCGTAGTTTGACGCTGCCACCTGTCGTTTGACTTCGGTCTTCAGCCCGGCGAGGTACGACTGTACTTTTTCCCCTTCGGTCAGATCGGGAATGCGGTTATAAAATTCCTCCATCTGCTGCGTGTACTGCGCTACACTCCCGAACTGTCGGTGTCGATGAATTTTTTCCCGGGCAAGGAAACTTGAATTTATCGGCTCAAATCGTTTCAGCAGGTCGGCGCGGAACTGCTGCCACGTGGCTTCACCGTGGATGAAAGTACTGTTGCCGCCAATCCACTCGAGTGTCGGCCCTCGCATCAGTGTCGCCGCGAGTCGTACGCGTTGACCGTCCCAGACTGGCGAGCTCCATCGGACGGCTGCGAAGTAGATCTCCATCCCGGCGATCCATCTGCGGACGTCGGAGTTTCGATCGCTCGGATCGAACGGCTCAGGTGGGCGCGGTTTCGGAGCCTCGAGAAACTGTTGCGACTGCTGCGTCGTCGCCATTGTCGTTTCATGTTGCGCTCCGGCGCGTCGAGTTACTCGCTCGAACTCGTTTCGCCATGCTTCGCGATCCGCTCGCATCTCCTCCTAAAGGGCTGCGATGCGCGCGAAGAGCTGCTGGGTAACCTCGGCGTTGTCGAGGTTCGCCATCCTGTTCAAAAACACGCACAAAGGGGGTAATTCGAAAAAACGCGAAGCTGGTGCTTACAAGAATCGGCGTCGAATTGGTCGCCCCCGACGGTTTTTCGAGGCAGGATCCCGGCTGCTGCTGCTTAGCTGAGCGCGGTCGAGTGAGAAAAGCTCTGATTACCAAGTGTCACAGGATTGAATGTGTCGAGGAAAGGTTCCACTATTGATCAGTACAAGGCGCTTTTATACTTCAAAAGTACATCAGGTAACCAGGTTTATCTTATCCTAAGGGAATAGACCCTTCTAGAAGATAGAATCACCCTGCGTATAGCCACGCGAGGCTATTGGCTTTTAGGGATTACGGCAGGATTACGCCAGATAGCGCACCATTACATCCCAAGCCTGGTCGGTGATATAACTATAATAGCAGGATAAACCAAAGGTTAATGGAAAATGGAGAATAGGAAACCAAATGAGATGAGATAAAAAGAGAAATGAAAGAGGAAGGAAATAAGAAAAGGGACAAGTGGTGTAACGGGGTCGTACTCTCACAGAGGCGAAGTCAGCGGCCGCAGTGACAAGGGCGTCAAGGCTCGAAACCGGAACAGGCGGGTCGGTAACGAGAGAGGCAAGGGGGACTGCTGCGGCGGCGGTGTGACACCGAGTCCGGGACCGCAAGCTGCATGGCGGCTACCTCCAGAACACTCCACGCCAGCATCCCCAGAAGGAACACTCCCAGAGCTGAGAACCCCTCGAGCACCGGTACCACCCCCAGGCCCGCCGGGACAAGCCACGACAGGAGTCCCAGGACTAGTACCCACCCGAACTCTAGCACCCCCAGAGGCAACGAACTGCGGCGGCGACGGCTGTGGCGGCAGTGGCGGCAGTGACGACAGCTGCGACAGCAGTGGCGATGGCAGCTGCGGAGGCGGCGGAGGAGGAGACACCTGAGAAGGGGCAGGCAGCGACAACTGTACCGCAGGACCACCGGAGTCAGCAGACTCCTCAACCGGGACAACCGACGTAAGTGGGGTAACGTGGGACACACCAGAGGGGGCAGGACGGGTAGGGGGAGGAGGAGGGGCGACGACGACCGGGGAAGGGGTGACCATGAACAGGAGGGGGGGGTAACAGGGATACCTCGGTGGGGGAAGCGGCGGAAGAAGGAGACAGACTCGTCAAAGGCGACGTGACGGGAGTGAAAGAATCGGTGAGACGGCGGGTGGTAGAAGTGCCTGTCAGACGCGTCAATGGGGAAGCCGAGGAAGACACAGGGAAGGGTGCGGGCAGTGAGCTTGTCCGTGCCAGAGGCACGAACGTGAGCAAGGCAGCCCCAGACGCGGAATGCAGACGCGTCACCAGGTGACCCAGACCAGAGAAGGGTCGGCGAAACCTGAGGCTGCTGAGGGTGCGGCCATAGGTTAAGCTGGTGAGCAGCGTAGCGTAGGGCGAACGGCCACAGAAAATGGGGTGCCCCGGCATGGATCGTGGAGGTGCAAGCCACCTTCATGACCAAACGGATGCGTCGCTCAGCGACCCCATTCTGCTGTAGGGAGTCCGCCAAGGTGAACGTCTGGGTGATGCCCTCCGCACGACAGAAACGACCAAGGACCCTAAACCCTGCCCTAAACCCGAAACCCTAAACCCGAAACCCTAAACCCTAAACCCTAAGGACACCAGAGGCAAACTCGCCACCACGGCCGGAGTGGAGACGCAAGACAGGGAGACCGCGGTGGACACGCGCAGAGACAAGCCACGGGATAAGAACGGCAGGCACGTCGGCCTTCCGCTTCAGGGGGAACACCGTGGTGTAGCGCGTGTAGTCGTCGACAAGCACTAGGAAGTAGCGCTCTCGACGCGGCCCATGGCGGGGGCTGGGCCGCAGACGTCCATGTGCAGAGTCTGTAGCGGTGCTGCAGTAGGGGGAAACAAGGAGGAGTGAGGAGCACGGCTGTGCCGGCCCTCGACACAGGGCGTGCAAGGTGGGGCTGGGGAGGAGGGAAACTCGGGGAACGACCCGGGGAGGCCTTGGACGAGATCGTGACATGTGACGCAGACGTGGGAGCGCAGGGTGACCTAGGCGGTGGTGCCAGAGAAGAGTCGGGTGACGCAGGAGCAGGCAACAGCAACCGGGGGAGACGCAGTCACCTGAAGGGGGGTCCCAGCCGGGGGGGTCACCGTGTCCAGTGTGAAATGACCGGACACCGGGTCCCGTGGGAACGTGGACAAGGGGGCACCAGTGGCGGCCTCGGTACAGACAGCATACCGCTTGTGTCCAGGGAACGTAGTGGTGACACCAAGGTCCTGAAGGCAGCCGACACCAACTAGGTTCCTGGAGAACGAGGGGATGTGCAGTCCTGTGAGCGAGCCCAAAGGAACCGCCGGGCAAGGGAGGGTTGAAGAACTGCGAGCGACTACTGGGCCGGAGGAGGGGTCAGCAAGAGAGACTGCGGCAAGGACAGGAAGCGGTATCAACGTGGTGGATTCGCGGAAGAAGCACCGTGAAGCGCCAGAGTCGAAGGTGAAGGAGAGCGCGGCAGTGGCCGCCGGAGGCGAAGCAGCGATGGAAGCACCAAGGCTAAACAAAGTAGGGGATCCTACGCCTGACGCAGCAGGGGAGTCTAACCAAAGGCACACCTACACTAGGCAACAAGGGGTAATAAGACGGAAGCACACTAGAGTCATCAGCATACATAACGCGCAGAGCAGTAACAATCTCATCCATATCCAGATAAAAAATCTGAATCCTACGACGAAGCAAACTGTGCCAGACTGGGAGCTCGGGCGACGGGCCGAAGCGCTGACGAAACAGGTCGTTCAGGCGACGGAATCAGCGGTCAGAGGTGTGGCCGATCTTACCGCAAACGTAGCCACGACGAGGACCGGTCTGGAGCAGGTACTGACAGCGCGCGGGATCCGAACCACTACCTGGCAGTCCATCACGCGCACCACCACCACGTCCAGCGCTACCACGAGCGCCAGGCCACCCGGGCGGGAGACCACTCGCCCGTCTCGGCTGCTGGTGCGACTGCTGCTGCTGCTGCGACTTGTGCGACTGACGTGGGTCCGGCAGCAATACCGGCGGCTGCTGAGACGGCTGCTCGGCTGCACCTGTCAGGGTCCCCTCGTCCACACCACTACCAGGGGACCCAGCTCCCGCATCACCTACACCTGCATCCCCAACCCCGCCGTCACACCCCGCCTTGGGGCGGCGACCCTTCCCCAGACGGACCTGTGCTGCAGCAGCAGTCTCAGCCACAGCAGCACAGCCGTCGGAGAAGGTGCACTGAGCGGGGGCGCAACCTTGAAAGATAGGGACTGACACAGTACCTCTAGTCTGGGCAATAGAGCGGTGGCGGGCCTCTATAACGGACAGGGAGTCAACAAAGTCAGTAAGGGTGAGGTCTCCGGGGTGGACGCTAAGGAAGCGGTCGAGGGCAGTGCCAAGGCGGGTAGCCAACAGGTAGAGAGCAGAGCAGAGGGGCAGCTGGTGAGCGCGAAGCTGTGTGTCGGTGCAGGCAGCGTGCCAGGTCTCGTCTATAGTGCGCAGGTGGGCGGCCAGGTCAGCGGCAGTGGGGAACGACGCAAGGTCAGGGAAGAGCATGGGGAGGATCAGGCGACCTACCGAGGCAGCAGGCGGGATGGAATAGCGCTGGAAAACAGCATCTAGGAAAGCCTGGGCAGTAGTGATAGACATGAAGCGAGGTCGCTCAGATAGGGGGAGGGCATTACTATTAGCAAGCTGTGCGACAGCGTCACGGGACAGCCAGACAGAGCGAGAAAGGGCAGCGGCCGCAGCGGACTCACGCTCAGCAGACGAGGGGTCAGGAGACAGTGCAGCGGGGGGGTCAGGGCAGGGGAGGGTACCGTCAAGATGGACAGACAGAGAGTGGCCATCCTGCCGCTGACCAGTAAGGTGGCGACCAAGGTCAGCAAGCCACGCATCAAACTCAATCGGCTGGCCCTCAGCGTCAAAGCGAAGCACCTCCGCCATCAGTGACAATAGAGGGCAGTACAGTGCGGTGCAGTACGGCACGGACCGTGCAGTGCGGTGCAGGATGGTGCTGTGCGGTACAGTACGGTGCAGTGTGGTGCAGTGCGGTGCAGTGCGGTGTAGTGCGGTTGAGTATGGTACCGGGGAGGGGGGGTTCGCAGGGCGGTGCTGATCCAGAAGAACGGGCCGAACCTGAGGCGGCGGCGGGCTGGCGACGACGCGAATGCAGGAGCCGGCCGGCGGACGGCAGATGCGGGGGGCCAGCAAACGACGGCAACGGGGGTCGGCGAGAAGCTGGCGCGACGGCGAGTAGGGCCGGCCACGACGGCGAGGAGACACGGCCGCAACGGCAGGAGTGACCGTGAGGCGGCTGGAGACGGCAGCGACAGCGGCTAGGGGCGGCCGCGACGGGCAGGGGGCCGGCTAGAGACGGGCATGACGGCCAGGGGGCCAGCTAGGGGCGGATGCGACGGCCAGGGACGGATGCGATGGCCAGGGGGGCGGCTAGGGACGAGCGCGACGGCCAGGGGGCCGGCTAGGGACGGGTGCGATGGCCAGGGGGCCGGCTAGGGGCGGACGCAACGGCCAGGGGGCCGGCTAGGGGCGGACGCGACGGCTAGGGGGCCGGCTAGGGATGAGCGCGACGGCCAGGGGGCCTGGTAGGGATGAGCGCGACGGCCAGGGGGCCGGCTAGGGGCGGACGCGACGTCCAGGGGGGCGGCTAGGGGCGGACGGGACGCCCACGGGGCCGGCTAGGGACAAGCGCGACAGCCAGGGGGCCGGCTAGGGAGGAGTGCGACGGCCAAGGGGCCAACTAGGGACGGGCACGACGGCCAGGGGGCCAGCTAGGGACGAACGTGACGGCCAGGGGGCTTGGTAGGGACAAGCGCGATGGCCAGGGGGCCGGCTAGGGGCGGACGCGACGGCCAGGGGGCCGTCTAGGGACGAGCGCGACGGCCAGGGGGGCGGCTAGGGACGAGCGCGACGGCCAGGGGGCCGGCTAGGGACGAGCGCGACGGCCAGGGGGCCGGCTAGGGCCTAGGGGGCGGAAGCGTGGGCGGGCTAGGGGGGAACCTAACCTACTATGATACCATAAGAGAAAGAGTAATTGACTAGAGTGGTGAGATACAAGGCAATATAGTCTAGAGAGTTGTACCCACTAAGGCACAAACATATATAGTCTACAGCAACTGCATAAGCTATGTTTGACGGGGTAGCCCTTGCCTAGAATCTCACATTTCGGCTAAGTTTTCAAAGTTAGCAACAATCCTCCGAAACAGGGCTCAAATTTGAAGGGTGTTTCACCCTGATTACCCTTGCAAGCGGCCGCTTTTTCAGGATTACCCTGATTTTGAAAGGCCAAATTTTCTCTGACCCTTTCTCAAAATGTGTAAGGAATATTTTACCCTTATGTAGTAAGAGTGTTTGTCTTATTACCCTGACCAGTCACGGTGTGCCAAAAAACACCCTGAAACAGATTACTCCTAACCCTCGTAATACGTCAACTGTCGAATATGTCACGCAGTCAGGCAGCCCCCCCCACTAACAAATTCTCGTTTTGGCTGCTCCCTCCCCTAGTGTCTCTGTTCCTTGCCTTCGTCTCTCTTGCTTGTTCCCCCCAACATTGTTTGCCTCTCTGTTCCTCCCTGCCTTAGTCTCTCGCTGCTCCCGTCCCGTAGTCTCTCGCTGGTTCCGTAGTCTCTCGCTGCTCCCGTAGTCTCTCGCTGCTCCTGTAGTCTCTCGCTGCTCCCTTAGTCTCTCGCTACTCCCTTACTAGTCTCTCGCTGCTCCCTTATTCTCTCACTACTCCCTTAGTCTCTCGCTCCTCCCTTAGTCTCTCGCTACTCCTTTAGCATCTCCCTACTCCCGCAGTCTCTCGCTGCTCCCTCAAGGTGTATCCCTGAGGTAGCATCAGAACCAGAATCGAATTCAGACTTGCACGGTACTGTGTGGTGCTAGAGCGAAATGAGCAGTCTAATGAGGTTCGGTTCGGTTTTGCACGACTTTGATTCTGATTTCGTTTCTGATGCTAACTTACGAATACGCCCTTAGTCTCTCGCGATGCATGCGAGTTTAAACTAAGGGTGTAAAGGCGTATTCGTGAGCGGAATGAACAGTCTAAACTCACGAATATGCTTTTACTCTCCCGCTGTTTTGTTATTCTTTCGCTACTCTGCTAGTGTCTCGCTACTCCCTTCGCGCATCACCATGTCCTTTCCCCCATGTTTCCTCCCCTTCAGCACCTCCAGCAGCAGCTCCATCCGCGGAAGGAAGGAACACTGTAGCTGTTACTGCCCCCGCCGCTCTGCAGTGGTGCAATGCTGGCGGGAGGCTGTTGATGCTTTACTGTAGTGATCCCGCTTGTATGCTCACTACTAAGAAGCTGAAATTGTAGACGCTGTTAACTGTGCAATGGACAGGGTGATGACATTAGTATCCTGACTCAAACAGGGTATTGAATTTTTTTTTACGAATTCACCCTGATTTTCAAAGGGTGCTGAAAATTCCACCCTAGGAGGCAGGGTAAATCTGTAGTGGTACCCTGATTCCCAAGGGTGCCTCTAAACCAATTTTGAGCCCTGCTCCGAAACCCCCCACTTCTCCAAAAATTTGGCTAAGTCCTAAAAATTGGAGACAATCCTAGGAAACCCCCCCGCTCCTCTCAAATTTCGGCGAAGTCCTAAATGCTAGAGACAGTCCTCCAAAAAGTCTCCGCTAATCTGAAATTTTTGCATTAGTCCTCAATGCTAGAGACAACCCTCCCCCCGCCCCACCCCCCACCCACTAAAACTTTTCGGCTAAGTTCTCCCTGCCAGAGACATACTTTTACAACTTCTATGCAGCCCTAAAATTCCGACTTACCGGTAGTCTTCATAGAATTCGTGATGCCCAGGTTACGTCGAATCAAAATCTCGTCAAGTACTGCAACTCAGGGATTATTCCTCACGTTTGTACTTCGTGGCTAGCTTTTATGAGTTTTTTTCCACGGTCAAGATTGCCATAGAGTGTGCCACATGTAAGGAATACGCCCTCACCACCACCCAACCTCGTCAAACTGACCGTCATAACCGCTTGATGGAAATCTAACTGTAGTTTTTTTCACAAAACTTTTCGTTTCTTGCCTCTGACTTCTTCAGATTTTTTAGGGGCTGCATTCGTTTTCAATTGAATGCCCATTCGTTCTCAGCAAAATTCGGTCTGACAGTCAGACCAAGAAAAATTCCTGGTCTGATTGCCCCGTGCGCTATAGTTCACGCAAACTCAGCCAGTCGTGGCCAAGTCCTCAACCCATCGCAACGCGTAAAACCAAGTGTGCTGCTGGTGCTATTTAAACTGACTTCACAAGATTTCAAGTGTTTCAGAATTTACCCTGAGGCCTAAGTATAGAACTTGAGAACCACCCTGAGGAATCAGTATGAACCTACGCCACCAACCCTGACTGCTACACGTTTTTTTGGGGGCCCGCCCTGATCGGTCAGGATGCCTAAAATCCTATATGAGGCCCTGCAACAGACCCTAGGAATGCCATGATCCGGCACAAGCCTAGCAACGCCTCTACTGAAGCTATGGCTCCGACTGCTGCACTAGTGACTCCTGCTACGCCAGTACCCACTCTTCATTCAAATGATTCCAGTGTAATATTGTACGATGTTTGACAAACGTTCTCAATACCTCTTGCTTTGCCTCTCGCATTGGTATATATGGTCTGCCCCTCTTATACTATGGCTAGCGGCAAGTATTTGTTAGAAGTAATTGGCTATGACACCGACAAGCAGCAGTTTTTAAGTGTTTCTCATAAAGGTTTCATTGGTTGCATATTAGAATGGGTGCAAATTTGAAGGGTGTTTCACCCTGATTACCCTTGCCAACGGCCGCTTTTTCAAGATTACCCTGATCTTGTAAGGCCAAATTTTCTCTAACCCCTTTTCAAAAAGTGTAAGGAATATTTTACACTGTTGTAGTAAGAGTGTTCGTTTTATTACCCTGACCAGTCAGTGTGCGTAAAAAAAACCCTGAAACAGATAACTCCCAACCCTCGAAATACGCCAACTGTCGAATCTGCCACGCAGGCAGGCAGCCCCGCCCACCAACAAATTCTCGTTTTGGGTGCTCCCTCCCCTAGTGTCTGTGTTCCCTGCCTTCGTCTCTCGCTCGTTCCCCCCAACCTTGTTTGTCTCTCTGTTCCTCCTTGCCTTAGTCTCTCGCTGCTCCCGTAGTCTCTCGCTGCTCCCGTAATCTCTCGCTGCTCCCTTAGTCTCTCGCTGCTCTCTTAGTCTCTCGCTCCTCCCTTGGTCTCTCGCTGCTCCCTTAGTATCTCGCTGCTCCCGTAGTCTCTCGCTGCTCCCTCAAGGCGTATTCCTAAGATAGCATCAGAACCAGAATCGAATTCAGACTTGCACGGTACACTGAGATGCAAGAGCAAAATGAGCAGTCTAATGAGGTTCGGTTTGGTTTTGCACGACTTTGATTCTGATTTCGTTTCTGATGCTAACTCACGAATACGCCCTTAGTCTCTCGCGATGCATGCGAGTTTACACTAAGGGTGTAAGGGCGTATTCGTGAGCGGAATGAGCAGTCTAAACTCACGAATATGCCCTTAGTCTCCTGCTGCTCTGTTAGATTCTCGCTACTCCCCCCGCGCATTACCGGTGCTTTCCCCCGTGTTTCTTCCCCTTCAGCACCTCCAGCAGCAGCTCCATCCGTGGAAGGAAGGAGCACTGTAGGGGTAACTGCCCCCGCCACTGTTGCGGTATCTGTGCAGTGGTGCAATGCTAGCAGAAATAGCTGAAGTAGGAGAGGCTGTTGATGCTTTACTATAGTGATCCTGCTTGTATGCTTGCTAATACGGTAAGAAGCTGAAATTGTAGAAGCTGACAGGGATAGGGTGATGGCATTAGTACCTTGACTCAAACAAGGTATGGACTATTTTTATGAATTCACCCTGATTTTCAAAGGGTGCTGAAAATTCCACCCTAGGAGGCAGGGTAATTCTGTAGCAGTACCCTGATTCCCAAGGGTGCCTCTAAACCAATTTTGGGCCCTGGTGCACAACTAGAAATCCGGGTCCCTATAAGCGGAGACGTACAACAACGGAGATATACAGTTTCGAGGACTCATTAACGCATGTGAGGTGTAAGAAGTCACCTTCGAGGTTCTAGGTTGTGGGGGGCAGCTGGAAGTTCACGGAACGATATGGTAATGTCCCGATCCGCTGCATTCCTTTCAGCGACGAATCGCTGTGGCCAGAGTCCTCGGAATCTGGAAAGGTCCGGGCCGCGACTATATTTTTCTGGTGGGGGTCCTCGAATTGAAGCCCTTTGGGTACAGCTCCGTGCAAAGTTTCCTGCATAAAGCCTCCACCCAAATCACATTTTCTGCATTGGGCACGCCCACACCGCACCTCAGCTTTCCTTCCCGAAAGCGGGCAGGTTAGGAAACTCGTAGGTTTTCCCCAACGCAGCTACTTCGGGCCTCTAGAGCATCCAACGGTCGAACTCAGCTGCCTTCTCCACCTGGTCGTTTTTCCACCGCCGATCCGTTCCACCTCAGTGCAACCGCTCCATTCCTCGGTTACCTGCCCGAGACTACCCTTCGCTCCAATGTTTTCGTGTCATGCAAACCTCCAGCAGCTGCACAATCTGAGCTGCCTCACAGTCCCCGGACCCCCACAAGCATCCCTGAGGCGAAATCAGGCAGTCCATGAGAAACTTGCTTCGTGCTCAACCGCTTCACTGACTGACACTGGTTTCAAGGCGAATTCTGAGCTGCTTCAACGCCATTTAGGAAGGTCCGCCTTCTTGCAAGCAAAGCGGCTTCCGCGCTTAGGTTCTCGTGGTCCGTCCGTCGTGTCCGTGCTGTCTGAAGAGTCCGAGCTTCTTTCGCTTGGCTCGACGTTACCGTTGAGAACGCGCAGCATAGTGACGCTGTCGCCCGATCAAGACCTGTTGGCCGTTGCGATGGCGCCACCTGCTGGAGACGGTACGGAAGTGACGATGGCGGCAGCAGGCGAAGCGCCCGAAGTCTACACAGTCGGGAGCTCGACGAATATTAAGTGGCACGAGACAAAAGTTGACAAGGAGGAGCGGTAAGTGACGCGACTCGCACTCTTTTTCACTAATTCTCGCATCCTTCGCTCGGCTGTCACGGTCACCTCCTGTCGTGGCGTCTTGTGCACCAACGATCCAATATCCCTGTGCCGACCCGATCGCCCGCAGGCAACGGCTGCTAGGGCAGCGCGGGTGCGTGATCTGGATGACGGGGCTGAGCGGCGCGGGCAAGAGCACGCTGGCGTACACGCTGGAGCACGCGCTGATGGAGCGACGCCGCATGGCCGTGGTGCTCGACGGCGATAACATCCGCCACGGGCTCAATAAGAACCTCGGATTCAGGTACCGCTCCGCGCGTTCGCGTTGTCGCTTATGCAGGCTCGCTTGGCTCCGAATTGAGAAATATGTAGCTGAATCCGGGTCATCTTTTAGGGTATCCGTGAATATCCTGGTGAGCACGCAATGAAGGGTGTGGGCTCGAGATTTACTCGTCCTGTGCGTTTTTCCCGTGCGGCTGGTGTGTTTCGCCGCGTGCTGTGCAGTGCTGCGGATAGAGAGGAGAACATCAGGAGAGTAGCTGAGGTGGCAAAGCTGTTCGCTGACTCAGGGGTGATCACCATCGTCAGCTTCATCTCGCCCTACAGGTACAACACAGCCTTTGCTTGCGTCAACCCTTCTCTCCCCTTTCTCTGTATCCCCCGTGTCTCCAGTATCCATCCCGTCACCCACCCTTCATTAACGCGTACACCCACATTGCTCCTCCCAGACAGGTACAATCTCTCACCGTCCCTCCCTCCCCCGCGTTTTTGTAACAAACTCTCTCTCCCCTTCTCTCGCCTCCCGTCTTACCCCTCGCTGCTCCCAATCCTCCTCTGCCCTCTTGCAGCAAGGACCGGGCTGCGGCACGTGCGTTGCTGGAGCCCGGGACGTTCATCGAGGTGTTTATGAAGATCCCCCTGGCCGTGTGCGAGCACCGCGACCCCAAGGGCCTCTACAAGAAGGCCAGGGCCGGCATCATTAAAGGCTTCACGGGTGAGCTTATATCGTTTACCAGGAATGCGGGATGGGTACGGGTAGGTTGGTGGGGGGGGGGCGGGTGGGGGGCGGGGGGGGGGGGTTACTGCTCACTGGGTCGAGGTGTTGCAGGGAAGAGTATTGGGAGGACTGGTTGGTGGCTGGTGATGAGCGCTTGGCAGCTGTGCTCGTGCTTTGAAGCTCTTCCTACTTACCCACTCGCTGATTCCCCTGCTCATTCACCCACTCCCCTCTTCCCCCATCCCTCCCTCTCCCACCCACCCCACCCCACGCCACCCCATCCCACCCCCCTATATTCCGTGTACCTGTGCAGGCATTGACGACCCTTATGAGGAGCCCACAGCAGCGGAGGTGGTGATGGAGGTGGCAGGGGATGAGGGCGCCATGCAGTCACCGGAAGCCATGGCTGCGAGGCTTATTCTGTACCTGGAGCACCACGGCTTCCTGCCCTCGTGTAGTGATGCAGAAGACGTTGATGCTGTTCAATGCGGTGCTGCTACTAATGAGGCAGCTAATAATGGTGCTGCTGCTAGCAACGGGGCGTTCTCTGCTGTGTAAAGAATTGGTGTATACATTATGGAGGTGAAAGGTAGGCAGAATACGCTGGTTATTTTGTGGAGAACTTTTAACCTGTTCTAGATTTGTTATGTAGCGAGACATGTACAGTCTGTTCTAGTAGATATACTTGTTAACTTAAAACATTTTATTGCACACGACTTCTGAAATATATTGCATTGCGACTTGGGTTTTGATGTTGGGTGATAAGCTAACTTCTGATATTATGGTTAGATCCCCTGCTATATATGAGAGGTGTGTCAAAGTCTGAACTAGGAAGAACAGAGGAGGCCGCCATGAAATGGCGGCCAAGGGTTTAGCTAGGAGCTGGACGAGTGTGTCGAGAGAGAAGAGAGGGAGTAGACTAGAAGAGAATGAAGTACAAGAAGGGGGTTGTCCCCCCTACAGTAGGATGCAGTTAGTAGCATAACTACCAAGCCTACAATTATATAAAAATATAATTTGAACACACCCCCTAGGCTTGGTAGTGGCAAACCCACACAACCCACACACACACACCCTAACCCCGGACACCCTCATTCTCGTGAGCAGCCGGGTATCGACCCCTCGTGCTAGGCTATGACACCCCCGGTCGAGAGGCAGCTGGCCGCATCTGGGCGGCCTCAATGACGACAGCGGCGGAGCTCGTGCTCAAGGCGGCTGTGTCGATGAGGACAGGCGGCGACTGCGGCGGCTGAGGGCTCTCGGCGGTGTGGCACGGGCTGGCGACGATCGGGCCGAAGACAGCAGCTACGGCAGGAGCAGGAGGAGATGCAGGGGAGGGAGAGGTGGTGGGGCTGCTGTGGTGGGGCTGCAGGACTTCAGCGCGGCGCCATAGGCGCGGCGCTTATTGGAGGGAGGAGCAGGCGGGACAGGGCCCAGGAGGGGCGCGACTGGGCTAGGAGGCACGGCAGGGTGTCAAACATGTGTATTTGTCATGTTTGTATAGACTGTATAGAGTCACCTCTTAGAGGATACAAAACTTAGATATATTTGTGTGTACTCTCACTTTACAATTATTCAATTATTCTGATATGGTATCACGCGTAGGTAGGATCCCCCCCCCCCACCTACCGCTTCCGCTCATGCCCCCTAGCGCCCCTCCTGGGCCCCGTCGCGCTCCTCCCAGGCCCCGTCGCGCTCCTCCCAGGCCCCCTAGCGCCCCTCCTGGGCCCCATCGCGCTCCTCCCAGGCCCCGTAGCGCCCCTCCTGGGCTTCGTAGCGCCCCTGCCAGGCCCCGTCGCGCCCCTTCTGGGATTCGTAGCGCCCCTGCCAGGCCCCGTCGCGCCCCTCCCAGGCCCCGTCGCGCTCCTCCCAGGCCCACTAGCGCCCCTCCTGGGCCCCGTCGCGCTCCTCCCAGGTCCCGTAGCGCCCCGTCGCGCCCCTCCTGGGCCCCGTAGCGCCCCTCCTGGGCCTCGTCGCGCCCCCTCCTGGGCTTCGTAGCGCCCCTTCTGGGCCCTGTAACGCCCTCCCAGGCCCCGTCGCGCCCCTCCCAGGCCCCGTCGCGCTCCTCCCAGGCCCCCTAGCGCCCCTCCTGGGCCCCGTCGCGCTCCTCCCAGGCCTCGTAGCGCCCCTCCTGGCCTCTTTCGCGCCCCTCCTGGGCTCCGTGGCGCCCCTCCTAGGCCCCGTCGCGCCCCTCCTGGGCCCCGTAGCGCCCCTCCTGGGCCCCGTCGCGCCCTCCTTGGGCCCTGTAGCGCCCCTCCTGGGCCCCGTCGCGCCCCTCCCAGGCCCCGTCGCGCCCCTCCCAGGCCCCGTAGCGCCCCTCCTGGGCCTCGTCGCGCCCCTCCTGGGCTTCGTAGCGCCTCTCCTGGGCCCCCCGTCGTGCCCCTCCTGGGCCCCGTAGCGCCCCTCCTCGGCCGCGTCGTACCCGTCGCCGCCGCTCGGCCCCGTCGTGCCCGCCCGGCGCCGTCGCGCCCGCCCGACCCCGTCGCCGCCGCCCGGCCCGTCGCGCCCGCCCGGCGCCGTCGCCGCCGCCCGGCCCCGTCGCGCCCGCCCGGCGCCGTCGCACCCTGCCCGGCCCGTCGCGCTCGCCCGGCCCCGTCGCAGCCGCCCGGCCCCGTCGCACCCGCCCGGCCCCGTCGCACCCTGCCCGGCCCCGTCACAGCCGCCCGGCCCCGTCGCACCAGCCCGGCCGCCGTCCCGCTCGCCCGGCCCCGTCGCACCGACCCGGCCCTGCCGCACTCGCCCGGCCCGTCGCCCTAGCCCGGCCCCGTCGCGCCCGCTCGGCCCCGTCGCCCCGTCCCGGCCCTGTCGCATCAGCCCGGCCCCGTCGCGCCCGCCCGGCCCCGTCGGGCCAGCCCCGGCCCCGTCCTCCTCACTGGTACGGTCCCCTCCCCCCCCCCCCCCCCCCCCCCCCACCCCGCCCTGCTCCGTGCCGCCCTGCACCGCACTGCACCGCACTGCACCGCACTGTACCGCACTGCACCGCACTGCACCGCACTGCACCGCACTGTACCGCACAGTACCGCACTGCACCGCACTGCACCGCACTGTATCGCACTGCACCGCACCCCACCTAGCTGCACCGCCCTGCACAGCACTGGACTGTTCCTGATGGCGGCGGAGCTTCGCTTCGACGCTGAAGGTCAGCCCCTAGAGTTCGAGGCGTGGCTTGCCGACCTCCGCCGCCAACTCACTGGCCAGCGGCAGGATGGTGAACCGCTTTCCGCACACCTTGACGGTACGCTCCCCTGCCCAGACCCTCCTGCTATTCTGCCCGCTGACCCCACACCCACTGAGCGTGAGTCTACTGCTGCCACTGCCCGTGCGCGCTCTGTCTGGCTTTCTCGCGATGCTGTCGCCCAGCTTGCCATTAGCAACGCCCTCCCCCCGTCCGAGCGTCCTCGCTTTAGGTCCCTCACTACTGCTCAGGCATACTTAGATGCTGTCATCAAGCGCTATTCCACCCCTCCGGCTGCCTCGGTGGGTCGCCTGATCCTCCCGCTGCTCTTTCCTGACCTTGCTTCGTTCCCCACTGTCTCTGACCTCGCTGCCCACCTGCGCTCGATAGAGGAGACCTGGCGCGCCGCATGCACTGACGCACAGCTTAGAGCCCACCAGCCGCCCATTACCTCTACCCTCTACCTGCTTGCCACCCGCCTCCCTGACCGCCTTGCTGTCGCCCGCGACCGCTTTCTTAGTGTTCACCCCGCAGACCTCACCCTCACTGACTTTGTCGACACCCTGACTGTGATAGAGACCCGTCACCGCTCCATCGCCCAGGCGAGCGGTGTCGTGCCGGTCCCTATCTTTCAGGGTTGTGCCCCCGCTCAGTGTACCTTCTCCGACGGCTCTGCCGCAGTGGCTGAGACTGCTGCTGCAGCGCAGGCCCGTTCTGGGAAGGGCCGCCGCCCCAAGGCTGGGCGCGGCGGAGGGGGCGGCGGGGGTGCGGGCGGGGGTAGTGGTGGGGTCGGGTCGCCTGGTGCTGGAGCGGACGAGGGGACCCTGCCCAGTCCAGCTGAGTCGCCGCCCCTGCAGTTGCAGCAGCCGCAGCAGCCGCCGCAGTCGCAGCCTTCGCCGCAGCCGCAGCAGCCGTCGCAGACGCGGCAGACGAGTGTTCTCCCGCCAGGGTGGCCCGGCGCTGGCGGTGGACGGGCGCGTGGTGGTGTGCCGCGTGGTGGCTCTGCCGGCGGGCGTTGTCAGTACCAGATCCAGACCGGTCCTCGCCGCGGTTTCGTTTGCGGTAAGATCGGTCACTCCACTCCCCGCTGCTTTCGTCGCCTGGACGACCTCTTTCGTCAGCGTTTCGGCCCGTCGCCAGACCTCCCGGACTGGCACAGTTTGCTTAGTCGTCAGATTCAGATCTTTGATATGGACATGGATGCCATTGTTTCTGCTCTGCATGTGATGTATGCTGATGACTCTAGTGTGCTTCCGACTTATTACTCACTGTTGCCTAGTGTAGGTGTGCCTAGCTTAGCCTCCCCTGCTGCGTCAGGCGTAGGATCCCCTGCTTTGTGTAGTCTTGGTGCTTCTGCCGTCGTTCCGTCGCCAGACCCCTCGGCTTCGCTTTCCTTCACCTTGGACTCTGGCGCCTCTCGGTGTTTCTTCCGCGACTCCACCACCCTGACGCCGCTTCCTGTTCCTGCTGCCGTTTCTCTTGCTGACCCCTCCGGCGGCCCGGTAGTCGCCCGCAGTTCCACCACCCTTCCCTGTCCGGCGGTTTCTTCGGGCTCTCTTACAGGTCTGCATATCCCCTCGTTCTCCAGGAACCTAGTTGGTGTCGGCTGCCTCCAGGACCTTGGCGTCACCACTACGTTCCCTGGTCACGAGCGGTATGCTGTCTGTACCGAGGCCGCCACTGGTGCCCCCCTGTCCACGTTCCCCCGGAACCCGGTGTCCGGCCTGTTCACTCTGGACACCGTGCCCCCCCCGGCTGGAGCGCCCCCTCAGGTGGCTGTGTCTACCCAGGTTGCTGCTGCCTGCTCCTGTCGCTCCCTCACTCACCCGACCCTCCTGTGGCACCACCGCCTAGGTCACCCTGCGCTCCCGCGTCTGCGTCACATGTCCCAGCACGGTCTTGTCCTTGGTCTCCCAGGTTCACTCCCCGCGTTTCCCTCCTCCCCAGCTCCACCTTGCACGCCTTGTGTCGAGGGTCGGCTTCGCCGTGCCCCTCACTCCTCCTCGTTCCCCCCTACCGCCGCGCCGCTGCAGACCCTGCACCTGGACGTCTGGGGCCCCGCCCCCGTCCCTGGGCCGCGTCGCGAGCGCTACTTCCTTGTGCTTGTCGACGACTTCACTCGTTACACCACAGTCTTTCCCCTGGAGCGCAAGGCCGACGTGCCTGGCGCCCTCATCCCCTGGCTTGTCTCTGCGCGTGTCCACCGCGGTCTCCCTGTCTTGCGTCTTCACTCAGACCGTGGTGGCGAGTTTGCCTCAGGTGTCCTTGGTCGCTTTTGTCGTGCGGAGGGCATCACCCAGACGTTCACCCTACCGGACTCCCCACAGCAGAATGGGGTCGCTGAGCGACGCATCGGCTTGGTCATGGAGGTCGCTCGCACCTCCATGGTCCATGCCGGTGCACCCCATTTTCTGTGGCCGTTCGCTGTGCGCTACGCTTCTCACCAGCTTAACCTGTGGCCGCACCCTCAGCAGCCGCAGGTTTCGCCGACCCGTCTGTGGACTGGGTCTCCTGGTGACGCGTCTGCGTTCCACGTCTGGGGCTGCCTTGTTCACGTCCGTGCCTCCGGCACGGACAAGCTCACTGCCCGCACCCTTCCCTGCGTCTTCCTCGGTTTTCCCCTTGACGCGTCCGACTGGCACTTTTACCACCCGCCGTCTCACCGCTTCTTTCACTCTCGTGACGTCACCTTTGACGAGTCCGTCTCCTACTACCGCCGCTTCCCCCACCGTGGTCCCCCGGTTACCCCCCCCCTGTTCCTGGTCACCCCTTCCCCGGTAGTCCCTGCCCCTCCTCCTCCTCCTCCCCGTCCCGCCCCCTCTGGTGTCTCCCATGTCACCCCCCTTCCGTCCGTGGACCCGGTTGAGGAGTCTTCTGACTCTGGTGGCCCTCCACTGCAGTCCTCGCCGGCCGCCCCTCCCCAGGTGTCCCCTCCCCAGTCCCCTCATCCGCCGTCCCTGCCGCCACTGCAGCCGTCGCCGTCGCCGCCACCGCCGCCGCCGCCGCAGTCGCAGCCCCCGTTCGCTGACTCTGGGGGTGCTCGTCCCGGTCGCCCTGAGGGTGGTCCCTCTGGGGGTGCAGGTGTGGAGAGTGCCGGTGGTAGCCGAGGAGCAGCTTGCGGTCCAGGTGTCGCCGTTGTGCCGCCGCAGCAGCAGTCCCCGCCGGTGTCCGCCCTTCGCCTGCTCGGCCTGCCGTCCCCCGACCCTGCGTCGGTTCCTCCCCGACCGTCTCCTCCTCTTCCTGTCTACGGCCCTGTTTTCCCTCCGCCGGACTCGTCCCCGGCCCGTCTCCCCCCTCGTTCCCCTCCTGTGTCCCCTCCCCTGTCTCCTGACCCGACTCCTCCATCGCACGTCTGGTCTCACCGTCCCTCCCGTGCTCGTCCTGCCTCGCCTGTCCTGCGCTCCCACCCTATGTTGCTTCGTTCACACGCGTCTCGTCCTCCCCTTCTGCCGTCACCTCCTCCGTCCTCCCTTGTTGTTGCGCCCCCCCCGCTGTCCGACTACCTTCGTGCCGCTCGTCCTCTCGTTCCTCGGGTCCTTGCCTCTCTCGTTACCGACCCGTCTGTTCCAGTCTCGTGCCTTGACGCTCTTGTCGCTGCTGTCGCTGACTTCGCCTCTACCCGCCGCCTTGACTACGCCACCGCTCTGGTCTCTGACCCTGCCTGTCCTCCGTCTGTCCGGGGTGCTCCTGCCCTTGGCAGTGACGTCCTGGAGGACCGCCAGTTCGAGCTTGCTTTCCTCTCCGAGGCTGCTCCCCATCTCTGTTCCATGCTGCTAGTCCCTGAGGGTGACCCAGACGCTTTCGACATCCCGACCCCTCTCACTTACGCTGAGGCGACTTCGGGACCCTGGGCCTCGCAGTGGATAGCTGCCATGGAGCAGGAGATGGCATCTTGGAGATCCACCGGCACCTTCGTCGACGCAGTTCCCCCACCTGGGGTGAACGTAGTCGATGGCCGCTGGCTCTTCAAGGTGAAGCGCCCTCCTGGAGAGCCGCCTGTCTTCAAGGCGCGCTATGTGGCTAGAGGCTTCAGTCAGCGCGAGGGGGTGGACTTCTTCCAGACTTTCGCTCCGACCCCGAAGATGACTACTCTTCGGGTTCTGTTACACCTAGCTGCTCAGCGTGACTACGAGCTTCACTCCCTCGACTTCTCCACTGCCTTCCTTCAGGGCAGCCTACACGAGCAGGTCTACCTGCGCCGCCCTCCGGGCTTTACTGGCACCTTCCCTCCTGGGACCCAGTGGCTCCTGCGGCGCCCCGTCTACGGCCTGCGCCAGGCTCCCCGTGAGTGGCACGACACTCTGCGTGCTACGCTTGCTGACCTGCAGTTCTTTCCGTCTTCTGCAGACCCTTCACTCTTCGTTCGTGCTGGCCAGACTCCTTTCTACATCCTCGTTTACGTCGACGACCTGGTCTTTGCCACAGCAGACAGGGACGCGCTGGCCTCCGTGAAGGCAGAGCTGCTGAAGAGACACACCTGCACTGACCTTGGAGAACTGCGCCGTTACCTTGGCTTGCAGATCTCCAGGGACAGAGCTGCGCGCACCATCACCCTGACTCAGTCACACTTGGTGCGCCAGGTCCTTCAGAGGTTCAGCCTTCAGTTCTCCTCTGCACAGCCCACCCCTCTGCCTGTAGACCACATGCTCTTTGCTCCAGTGCCTGAGGAGTTGGTAGAGCCCAGCGGCCCCTACGCAGAGCTGGTGGGTTGCCTCATGTACCTGATGACTTGCACTCGCCCAGATCTCGCATACCCTCTCAGCATCCTGGCTCGCTTTGTGGCCACAGGCAGACACCGACCGCAGCACTGGTCTGCCGCTAAGAGGGTTCTGCGTTATCTTGCTAGTACATCGGGCATGGGGTTAGTGCTAGGAGGACGCAGGCCAGCGGTCCTTACTGGGCACACAGACGCTTCATGGGCAGACGACGCTGAGACACTCCGGTCTACCCAGGGCTACTGCTTCAGCCTTGGCTCAGGTGCCGTCTCGTGGAGAGCTACTCGCTCCTCGTCTGTTGCACAGTCCAGCTGTGAGGCTGAGATCTACGCCGGTGCCATGGCGGCACAGGAGCTCCGCTGGCTGACCTTCTTGCTCACTGACTTAGGTGAGCGACCTAGCTCTGCCCCGGTCCTGTTCGCTGACAACAGGGCCATGATCCTCCTGTGTCAGGAGCCTCGACTCGAGGGCAGAGCGAAGCACATTCAGCTGCGGTACTTCCTCCTGCGTGAGCTACAGCAGCGACGTCAGGCTCGCGTAGTACACTTGGCCTCAGGTGCCAACACGGCTGATATCTTTACGAAGGCGCTTGCGCCTAAAGATCATCAGTGGCACTGTGTACAGCTTGGTCTAGTTCCTGTAGCCTCTCACTTGCTAGGACCTTGACTTTGTACTGTCCTTTATATGTATACTCAGACTGGACTTGTGTCCTCTACCAGTGGCTGGACTAGTAGTGCCGCCCTGCTCTTGTGCTTGCCTTGTCTGTACTCCTTCTGACCGGTCGCTCAAACCCTTGTCTCAGAGGTTGGACTAGTAGTGCCGCCCTGAGCTGCTTGTTTAAGGTATTCCCCTATGCAGTCTAGGGGGTGTGTCAAACATGTGTATTTGTCATGTTTGTATAGACTGTATAGAGTCACCTCTTAGAGGATACAAAACTTAGATATATTTGTGTGTACTCTCACTTTACAATTATTCAATTATTCTGATACAGGGCCCAGGAGGGGCGCGACTGGGCTAGGAGGCACGGCAGGGCCCAGGAGGGGCGCGACGTGGGTAGGAGGCACGGCAGGGCCCAGGAGGGGCGCGACGGGGAGGTGGAACGGCGGAGCCGCCACGTCAGGGCGGCAAGCCCAGCACGGCTGCTCGACGTGGCAGCCATGCGACATGGCCGCCACGGCGGCACGGCAGGAGCGACGAACGCACGAGAACGCAGCGGAAAGCACGGAGGGGAGCAGGCCCAGGAAGGGCATCCCGCTCTCGATACCATGTCAAAGTCTGAACTAGGAAGAACAGAGGAGGCCGCCATGAAATGGCGGCCAAGGGTTTAGCTAGGAGCTGGACGAGTGTGTCGAGAGAGAAGAGAGGGAGTAGACTAGAAGAGAATGAAGTACAAGAAGGGGGTTGTCCCCCCTACAGTAGGATGCAGTTAGTAGCATAACTACCAAGCCTACAATTATATAAAAATATAATTTGAACAATGTGCACTTTTATAATGAACATACCAGTTTGCTGGCCTCATTTGACGGCCACATTATGGAGTGCAATCAGAGCACCGTCTCCTGATCTCCCCACAATCACAATACAGACAGCCAACGATAAATCAAATGCCTAGCCCTACAATGCTGCCGCAGCAGCCCCGGGTCTCAGCTTAACCACCTGCACTTCAAATATTAGAGGCTCCTTCACATGTGCTGCAAGCGCACGCTGCCGAAAGTACTGAAAGGGGTCAATCCACGGAGGGAAACATTTTAGGGGGGGGGGGGGGGGGGGGGGGGTGGGAGGGAGGGAGAGGTCGTTCTTTTAAGGGGGGGGGGGGGGGGGGGGGGGGGAGGAAGGGAAGAATTAGATCCAGACAGTGCGGGAGGTGGAGGTTACAGGGCAGGTCAGGAGGAACAAAAACAGTGGCATGCCAGCCCGAGTGGCACTCAGCAGCACAGGCAGAGCAGCACAGGCAGCACAGCACAGGCAGCACAGCACAGGCAGCGCAGCACAGGCAGCGCAGCACAGGCAGCGCAGCACAGGTAGTGTAGCACAGGCAGCGCAGCACAGGCAGAGCAGCACAGGCAGCGCAGCACAGGCAGCGCAGCACAGGCAGTGCAGTGCACACACCCACCTCCTTGGGCTGGGGCTGCATGTCTGCTCTGACGTAGCCGAGCGCAGGGGGGATGAGCACTCTGCGCTTGCCTGTGGGAGGAGTGGTGAAAGGGGAAGGGGAGGGAGTGGTGGTGAGTCAAGAGAGCACATGGAGTGGGCGGAGAGGACAGAGGGAAATTGGAAGACAGGTGCATTCTGGATGCAGGCAAATGGCAGGTAGGTGATGTGCACGTGCAATGGGGGCACCCAGCAGCATGAGTTCGTGCGATGGTCGCAGTACTACATGAGCATGATAGCAAGTACGCAGGTGCTTTTGCATATGCGCAATGCAATGCATTGCCATGTGTGCGCACAGCAGAAAACCTACCTCCGGCTCTCATCCCTTGCACGGCCTCCTCCAGGCCCTGGATCACCTGGTGCAATAGAGGAGACGGGCCGAGAGAGAGAACGGGAGAGAGAGGAAGTGAGGAAAGGGGGAGGGGGGCACGATGAAGACTGAGAGAAGCTGGCGAGGGATAACGGGGCTGCGCTTGGTGGGTGTCCTACTCTGTGGATGAACTCAAAACTCTGAACTGCATCACAAGACGACGGTCATCTGTGCGCTCTATCCGCGGACAAGCAAAGCCATGGCGCTCACCTGCCCTTGCCCCAGCAGCAGGTCTATGGGCTCCGCCTCCCCTCCCACTGGGTCAATGGTGCTGGAGGAACGAGGTAGAGGGAGGGGAGGGGGGTACGAGGTTCAGCGTGGGATGGTTTAGTGTACAGGGGTAGGATGGCAGGCGCAAGGATGGCAAGACTAGACGCTGCAGATCGAGATACCCTAGCTCACCACACTCACACCCACACAGCCAGTCACTCATCCGCCAGTTGAGTAAGCCTGCTCACGCCCTCGTCCGTTCCTTCACTCCTCCCCAATCAACCCCCCCCCCTCACTCCCTCGCTCACTCGCCCCGCGACTCACCTGGTTTTGAGGCGCCTCAAAACTAGACTCCAGTTTTGAGGCGCCTCAAAACTAGACTCCTCCCCACTCACCCCCTCCCTCACTCCCTCGCTGACTCGCCCCGCGACTCACCTGGCGACAAAGTAGCCATTGGATCTGCGGCACACGTAGTGCACCGTGACAGCATCGCCTGCTGCCGCTGCCGCCTCGCCCTGCCCCTCGTACACCTCTGGGGGAGAGGGAGTGGGAGAAGGGGTGCGAGTGAGATAGGTGCCTGTGTGTGTGTATGTGTGTGTGCAGGAAGTGTGTGTGCGGGAGAGAGAAATACAGTGCGAGGGGAGGATGAGACAGAGGGAGAGGAGCAAAGAGCACGGGGGGGAAGGGTGAGGGAGCGCAGGAAGGGATGAGAGGCTAGGGTAATGAAACCAGAGAGCCAGAGAACAGGTTTGGAATCGAAGGACCGGTGCAGGGAGGGAGTGAAAGGGAGGGGTGAAGGGAGGAAGGCGAGGGATGCGGAAGAGGGAGCGTACCTTCTACAGTGGCACCGGAGGCCGTTTTGAAGTACCTGCGAGGAGCACACAGGAGAAGGGGGGGGGAACACCGACAACACGGATGAGAGCAGGGTGATGAGAGCGCAGGGATGAGAGGGAGGGCAGGGATGAGAGCGCAGGGGCAGGCGGCAGATGGGGGGAAGTTGCAGGCGAAAGGGGGAAGACGTATAGAGGTTCCGAGGAGGGCAAGGGAAGAGAGGCGGGCAATTGGCGAGCATAGTAGCGTTGAACGGATTCAGAAGGCACGGTAGGACACCGCAAGGCACACAAAGACACGGAAGACGCCAGAAGACACAGAAAGACACTGAAAGATACTGGAAGATACTGGAAGACGAGTGCCATTGACGATTGCTGGTCACGCGCAACACTAGTCTCTCCACTTTCCCGTCCTCCCACCCTCACCTTTGCGGTGCCACGTCAGTTGCGCGCGCCACGTGGCCTGCTGGTGCAGGCAACGAATGCGGGGGGCAGGAGGAAGGGGGACGCGGGGGAAGGGAGGGGGGGGGGGGAGGGGGAGGGAGGGAGAGGAGGAGGAGAATGAGGGGAAAATGGAGGGGGGATGTATAGAATAGGACGGGCGTTGGAAAGGGACGGGTCTATCCTCGACACCCGTATTCTTCATTTTTGTCCATCATTCTCCATTGCTCTTCCTAGTTCTTCATGTTACAGTAATCTTTCTCGCTATCGTAACGACCCTCTCCTCCATCGCAGTAATCGACTCGGCACGGTCCGCACAGGGTACCTGGAGAGCACAACGCTGCGCCTGTCAGCACCCCGCTCCCGATCAGCACAGCTCGCCGGTTAACCCCAACTGCCTCCCCCGCGGCCCCGCCCGCGCCCGCGCTCGTCACTGCTGCCGCCGCTGCAGCGGACCGTTCTCTCCCTTCCGCCGCTCCCTTCCCGCTCCCCATTCCGCGGAAAGCCGCGCGGGGAAGCAGCGCGATTCTTCCGCTGCGGGGAAACAGAATTTCGGGTGGTTGGGCCGCGTGTAGCGGAAATATGTAGGATTGACCGGGGAGCGGTATTACTATACGACTGTAGGCGGTACGACTATACCAGGGCATCGGCTGTGGTTGCTGCGGCAAACGGGCAGAATGTATCCGTCGTCTGTCCTCCCCCTCCCCCGCCCCCCCACCCACTCCCCTTCCCCCCCTTCTTCCCCCATTTGTTTTTGAACAAATGCAATCATTGCGTGAATTTCGCGAGAGAGGCGCACCTGACGCCGCGTGGTGTGGCAAACGAGCTCGCTAGTCGCGACGCCGCAGTACCAGGGGCACGGCACAGGCCGTCGGTGGCGGCCGTGTGAGGCAGAGGGAGCGAAGCGGCGAGCGCCATGGGTGAGCGGGAGACGACGCGTGCGGAACGGGGAGGGGTGACCGAGGGGCGACTCGAGGACGACGGCCGATGGTCGTGAGAGCCGGGCAGTGCGGTGACCGCTGGGCCAGCGGGGTCGAGCCTGGGGAAGGGAACTGCCTGGGGAAGGGAAATGCCTTGACGGGTAAATTCAAGCGCTAGGTGGCTTGGCTTGGGTGCTTGCGAGTGGAGCAAGAGGAGAGGCGAGGCGAGGTGGGGGAGGCAGTGTGAGCGCGGCACCATTTTTCCCGTGCCGCACCATTCCGCGCTCTGTGGCGACGTGGCGGTATCAGGTCCATTTGGGGTGAGGTCAAGCCACGGCAGCATACCGTCGACGTGGCGGAGACTGTAGCTAGCATTGTCTAAAATCTTTAGATAGGATACTTAGCATATTGAGTTCAGCCTTTAAGTGTGCATGTGATAAGCATATCAAGGTTTCCCATCAAATAATTGTTCTTGAATTCCCATCAGGAAGCAATTACGCGAGGATTATAATTGCTAACGGTAAGAAAACGCCATTTCCTTATATAAAGGGTTCCCATCCCATTCATCCTAGTCGCATCACCCAAATGTAGCCAATCCCTCCCTAGTCGCATGCACATTTGTGCTCTTTATCACAATTCGTACTCGTCTAGTGCACTCCAAGACCATTTGCCCGCCGCATTTGTCAAACACATTTGTGTGTGATGTTGTATACCATATACAGTTGTGCCTTAGAGAGTACAGCCCCCTAGGTTATAATGCCTTGTACTCTCACATTCTAGTCATTCTTTCAGTTTGACATGGTATCATGAGTAGGTTAGGTCCCCTTCGCCCACCAGCGCTTCCGCCGTAGGTCCTAGCCATCAACCAGCGGTCCCGCGGCCCCGTCCCCTAGCGGCCCCTCGGCCCCGTCGACCAGCGGCCCCGCGGCCCAGTCCCCTAGTGGCCCCGCGGCCCCGTCCCCTAGCGGCGTCGACCAGCGGCCCCGTCCCCTAGCGGCCCTGCGACCCCGTCCCCTAGCGTCCCTGTCCCCTAGCGGCCTCTCGGCCCCGTCGACCAGCGGCCGCGCGGCCCTGTCCCCTAGCGGCCCCTTGGCCCCGTCCACCCGCGGCCCCGTCCCCCTAGCCGGCCCTGTCCCGCCGCCGGCCCGTCCCCTAGCCGGCCCCGTCCTGCAGCCAGCCCCGTCTCGAAGCCGACCCCGTCGCATAGCCGACCACGCCGAGCCGACTCCGCCAGGTAGCTGGCCCCGTCACCTAGCCGACCCCGTCGCCCAGCCGCCCTTTCCTTCCGGCCGGCCCGCGCTGACCCCGCACCGCCCTGCACTGTACTGCACCGCACTGCAACGCCTTGCACTATATTGCACCGCACTGTACCGCACTCCACTGTACTGCCCTGTCCTTCTGCCACCGAACCGACACTGATGGCGGACTTGGTGCTGCGCTTCGACGCGGAGGGGTCGAGTTCGACTCGTGGCTCGTCGACCTCCGCAGCCAACTCACTGGTCAGCGGCAAGACGGCCCCCTCTTTGGCCGTCCACCTCAACGGTACGCTCCCCTGCCCTGACCTCCCTGCTGCCCTGCCCGTTGACCCCTCGTCTGCTGACCATGAGTCCGATGCCGCTGCCGCCTTTGCCCGCTCAGTCTGGCTGTCGCGTGACGCAGTCGTACAGCTCGCGATCAGTCATGCCCTCCCCATGTCTGAGCGCCCACGGTTTCGGTCAGTCAGGACTGCGCAGGAGTTCCTCGAGGCTGTTGTCGTGCGCTACTCCACCCCACCCGCTGCCTTAGTCGGTCGTCTGATCCTGCCCATGCTCTTTCCCGATCTCGCGTCTTTCCCCAGAGTCGCTGACTTGGCCGCCCACCTGCGCACGCAAGACGCCACTTGGCGCGCTGCCTGCACTGATTCTCAGCTTCGTGTCTTTCAGCCACCCATCTGCTCTACCATCTACCTGCCTGCCACCCGCCTTCCTGACTGCCTTGTTACCGCCCGCGATCACTTCCTTAGTTTCCACCCCGCTGACCTCACCCTCACTAGCTTTGTCGACACCCTGTCTGCCATAGAGACCCGCTAGCGCTCTATCGCCCAGTCTAGCGGTACTATGCCGGTCACTATCTTTCAGGGTTGTGCCCCCCTCAGTATACTTTCTCTGACGGTTCTGCTGCTGTCGCAGAGACATCGCCTGCTATGGCGACAGCCGCCGCAACGCAGTTCCGTCCGGGGAAGGGTCGCCGTCCCAAGGATGGGCGTGGCGGTGGTAGTGGAGGAGGGGGTGGAGAAGGTGGTGGAGCAGGGCCGCACGCTGGTAATACGGACGAGGGGACTGGGGCTGGTGCCTACGAGCAGCAGGACCAGCAGCAGCAGGCGCCGCAGCAGTAGCCGCAGCAGCGGCGGACTGGTGGTCTCCCGCCCGGGTGGCCTGGCGCTAGTGTTGGCGGTGGACGTGGTGGTCGTGCGCGCAGTGTGCCATCGGGTGGTAGTTCGGGTGACGGGCGCTGTCAGTACCAGCTTCAAACCGGTCCTCGCCGCGTCTCCATGTGCGGTAAGATCGGTCACACCTCCGCCCGCTGTTTTCGTCGCCTAGACGACCTGTTTCATCTTCGCTTCGGCCCGTCGCCCGACCTTCCCAACTGGCACAGCTTGCTTCGCCATAGTGTTCAGATCTTTGATATGGACATGGATAAGATTAGCTCTGCTTTGTATGTGATGTATGTCGATGACTCTAGTGTGACTGGTTCCTACTACCCCTTGTTGCCTAGTGTAGGTGTGCCTAGTCCGGCCTCCCCTGCTGCGTTAGGCTTAGGATCCCCTGCCTTGTTTAGTCTTGGCTCCTCCCTCGCCACTCCGACCCTGGGCGCCACTACTGTGCTCTCCTTTACCCTGGACTCCAGCGCTTCCCGGTGTTTCTTTCGCGACTCCACTACGCTGACGTTGCTTGCCACTGCCGCCGCAGTTACCCTTGCCGACCCCTCCTCAGGTCCGGTAGTCGCTTGTAGCTCCCCCACCCTTCCCTGTCGGGCGGTTCCTTTGGGCTCTCTTACAGGCCTGCACATCCCTTCGTTCTCTAGGAACCTAGTTGGTGTGGGCTGCCTCCAGAACCTTGGCGTCACCACTACATTTCCTGGTTACGAGCGGTACGCTGTCTGTACCGAGGCCGCCACTGGTGCTCCCCTCACCACGTTCCCACGGGACCCGATGTCTGGCCTGTTCACGCTGGACACTGCGCCCCCCCCCCCCCCCTCCCCCCCTTGGGACGTCTCCCTAGGTGGCTGCGTCTACCCAGGTTGATGCGCCCTGCTCGTGTCGGTCGCTTACTCACCCGACACTTCTATGGCACCACCGTCTAGGTCACCCCGCACTCCCGCGTCTGCGTCACATGTCACAGCACGGTCTTGTCATATTTCTCCCAGAGTCGTTCCCTGAGTTGCCCTTCTCCCCAGCGCCGCCGTGCACACCCTGCGTTGAGGGCCAGCTCCGTCGTGCCCCTCACTCCTCCTCGTTCCCCCCCACCACTGCACCGCTACATACCCTGCACATGGACGTTTGGGGCCCTCGCCCGCTCCATGGGTCGCGTTGAGAGCGCTACTTCCTCGTGCTTGTCGACGACTACACGCGCTACACCATGGTTTTTCCGTTGGAGCGGAAAGCCAACGTGCCTGACGCTCTTATCCCATTGCTGGTCTCTGCGCATGTGCACCGCGGTCTCCCAGTCTTGCGTCTTCACTCCGACCGTGGTGGCGAGTTTGCCTCTGGCGTCCTTGGTCTTTTGTGTCGTACGGAGGGCATCACCCAGACGTTCACCCTGCCGGACTCCCCGTAGCAGAATGGGGTCGCTGAGCGACGCATCAGTTTGGCCAAGGAGGTGGCTCGTACCTCCATGATCCATGCTTGTGCACCCCATTTTGCATTTTCTGTGGCCGTTCGCCGTTCGCTACGCCGCTCACCAGCTTAACCTATGGCCGCACCCCCAGCAGCCGCAAGTTTCGCCGACACTTCTTTGGACCGGGTCCCCTGGTGACGCGTCTGCGTTCCACGTCTAGGGCTGCCTTGCTCACGTTTCTGCCTCTGGCATGGACAAGCTCACTGTCCGAACGGTCCTCTGTGTCTTCCTCGGTATCCCCCTTGACTCTTCGGACTGGCACTTCTACCAACCGCCGTCTCACCATTTCTTTCACTCTCGCGACGTCACCTTTGACGAGTCCATCTCTTTCTACCACCGCTTTCCCCACCGTGGTCCCCCGGTTACTCCCTCCTTGTTCCTGGTTCCCCCTCCCCCGGTCGCCCATGCTCCTCCCCCTCCCCGCCCTGCCCTGTCTGGTGTGTCTTACGTCATCCCCCTCCCGTCAATTTTCCCGGTCGAGGAGTCTGCTGACTCTAGTGGCCGTGCGGCGCAGTCCTTGCCGCCCGCCCTCCCGGTGTCTCCTCCTCCGTCGTCGCAGCAGCCGTCGTCGTAGCTGCCGCCGCTGCCGCAGGCGTTGTCGCAGGCGTCGCAGCAGCAGTTTGTCGACCCTGGGGTGCTGGTGTTGAGGAGGGTGTTCGTCCTCGGGTTCCTGTCGTGGCTTGTCGCGGCGGGCCTGGAGGTGGTATCGGTGCTGGAGAGGTTACTGATTCTAGGGGTGCTGGAGAGGTTCCTGGTTCTAGGGGTGCTGGAGTGGAGTGTTCTTGAGTTGGCCATAGAGCAGCTGGCGGTCCCGGTATCGCCGCCTTGCCGCCGCAGCAGCAGTCGTCGCCGGTGTCAGCCCTTCGCCTGCTCGGCCTTCCGTCCCCTGACCGCGCGTCTGTGCCTCGTCCAGCGTCTTCTCCCCTTCCTGTCTACGGCCCTGTGTTCCCTCCTCCGGACTCGTCTCCAGCTCGTCTTCTCCCGCGTTCTCCTCCTCTGCCTCCTGACCCGACACCTCCGTCTCACGTCTGGTCCTGCCATCCCTCTCGTGCTCGTCTTGTCTCTCCTGTTCCGCGCTCTCACCCAATGTTGCTCCGTTCCCACGCATCTTGTCCTCCCCTCCTGCCGTCGCCTCCTCCGTCCTCCCTTGTTGTCGCGCCTCCCTCTCTGTCTGACTACCTTCGTGCAGCTCGTTTTCGTATTCCTCAGGTCCTTGCCTCTCTCGTAACCGACCCGTCTGTTCCTGTTTCGCGTCTTGACACTCTTGTCTCTTCGGTCGCTGATATCGCCTCTACCCGCCGCCATGACTACGCCACTGCTCTGGTCTCTGACCCTGCTCGTCCTCCGTCTGTCGGGGGTGCACCTGCCCTCGGAAGTGACGTCCTGGAGGACCGGCAGTACGAACTTGCTCTCCAGTCCGAGGCTGCTCCCCATCTCTGTTCCATGCTGCTAGTCCCTAAGGTTGACCCAGACACTTTCGACATCCCGACCCCTCGCACCTACGCTGAGGCCACCTTGGGACCCTGGGCCTCTCAGTGGATAGCTGTGATGGAGCAAGAGATGGCATCTTGTAGATCCACCGGCACCTACGTCGACGCAGTTCCCCCACCTGGGGTGAACGTACTCGATGGCCGGTGACTCTTCAAGGTGAAGCGCCCCCCTGGAGAGCCGCCTGCGTTCAAGGCGCGCTACGTGGATAGAGGCTTCAGTCAGCGTGAGGGGGTGGACTTCTTTCAGACCTTTGCCCCGACCCCGAAGATGACTACTCTTCGGGCGCTGCTACACGTAGCAACACATCGTGACTACGAGTTACACTCCATCGACTTCTCCATTGCTTTCCTGCGGGGCAGCCTACACGAGCAGGTCTACCTGCGCCGCCCTCAGGGCTTCACTGGTACCTTCCCTCCTAGGACCCAGTGGCTACTGCCGCGCCCAGTCTACGGCTTGCAACAGGCGCCCCGTGAGTGGCACGACACATTGCGTGCTACTATTGCTGACCTGCAGTTCTTTCCATCCTCTGTAGACCCCTCGCTCTTCGTTCGTGCTGGCCAGACCCCGTTCTACATCCTTGTTTACGTAGAGGACCTGGTCTTCGCAACTGCAGATAGGGACGCACTGGCCTCCGTGAAGGCAGAGCTGCTGAAGAGACACACCTGCACTGACCTTGGAGAACTGCGCCACTACCTTGGCCTCCAGATCTCTAGGGACAGAGCAGCATGCACTATCACTCTCACCCAGTCCCACTTGGTGCGCCAGGTCCTTCAGAGGTTCGGTCTTCAGTTCTCCTCCGCACCTCTGCCAGTAGATCACAGGCTCTCTGCTCCAGTTCCTGAGGAGTCAGTAGAGCCCAGTGATCCTTACGCAGAGCTGGTGGGTTGCTTCATGTACTTGATGACTTGCACTCGTCCAGATCTCGCATACCCTCTTAGCATCTTGGCTTGCTTTGTGGCCACAGGCAGACACTCACCACAGCACTGGTCGGGTGCTAAGAGGGTTTTGCGTTATCTAGCAAGCACATCGGGCATGGGGTTAGTGCTAGGAGGACGCAGGCCAGTGGTCCTTACTGGGCATACAGACGCTTCTTGGACAGACGACGCTGAGACCCTCAGGTCCTCCCAGGGCTACTGCTGTAGCCTTGGTTCAGCTGCCGTCTTGTGGAGAGCTACTCGCTCCTCATCTGTTGCCCGGTCCAGCTGTGAGGCCGAGATCTACGCTGGTGCCATGGCGGCACAGGAGCTCCGCTGGCTGACCTTCTTGCTCACTGACTTGGGTGAGCGGCCTAGCTCTGCGCCGGTCGTATACGCTGACAACAGGGTCATGATCCTCCTGTATCAGGAGCCTCGACCTGAGGGCAGAGCGAAGCACATCCAGCTGCGGTACTTCCTCTGCGCGAGCTACAGCAGCGCCACCAGGCTCGCGTAGTACACTTGGCCTTCGGTGCCAACACAGCTGATATCTTTACGAAGGCGCTTGCGCCAAAATATGATCAGCGGCACTGTGTACACCTAGGTCTCGTTCCTGTAGCCTCTCACTTGCTAGGGCCTTGATTATGTACAGACCTTTATATATATATTATCCTGACTGGCCTTGTGGCCTCTCTCCCAGTGGCTGGACTAGTAGTGCCGCAGTGGTCTTGCTCATGCCTTGGTATGTACTTGTTTGACTGGTCTTTAGACCCTTGCCTCAGAGGTTGGACTAGTAGTGCCACCTTGAGCTGTTTGTCTCTCAACAGACATTGCCCCTATCCAGTCTAGGGGGTGTGTTAAACACATTTGTGTGTGATGTTGTAGGCCATATAGGGTTGTGCGTTAGAGAGTACAGCCCCTTAGGTTATAATGCCTTGTACTCTCACATTCTAGTCATTCTTTCAGTTTGACAACATGTTCCGAGCATTGTCGAGCTTTCCATTTATGATTTGAGCTTAGAGCTGGTATTTTAATGTTTCAGATTTTATCATCGTATTCACTAAAATTATTATTATTTCTTGCTGTTTTGCGTTCATAACACCAACCCATCAAAGATTAACGTTAAGCTGTCCATATAAACCGTACAAGATGGTAGGGATGGTTAGAACGGAACACGGAGTTCCCGACAGTGGAATATTCTTCAGTCCAATAATTTCCCCGCAACGTAGTTCTGGCACATTCTTGCCGTGTCGCAGGTGGCTGTTGGTTCTTCAAACGAAGAGTTCGAAGATTTTTCCGACGCATGCGGTGCGCGTCCGAGCTGTGGTGGAGTGGATTGGACGGGAAGTGCGGTCACTGCCGTCGATGCAATTGTCATCACTGGCAGATCGGAGGTCCTTCACTCCTGCGGCCTCATCAGGAAAGATGCCGTGTGAGCTGATGTGGCGGTCAGCGTGGGTAGCCTTACGAGGCGCTGATGGCAGTCGGCTGGGTGTCGGTCGTTCGCGAACATTCAGGTGGGTCGCCGCACCGCACGGACCTCCGCCACACCTACTCCCGAAACTGTTCTCCCTGGGCCGAACATAGCGGTACGGTACGGTACAACTGGGCCTTAGGCAACAGGGATGCTTGCTAGGCCTGGGACGAGCCATCGGCAGATGAAACCCTGTCATCAAGCCCCCAAGATTGAATGACACGACACGACACGATGGAAAAACTTTTCCCGTCAGCAAAAGAATACAGCTGGTTTGGGAAGGGAAAGGCACGCGCCCTTCATGCAGCGGAACGGGCTTGCGCGCACCGCACAGGCGGCTCCACCCACTCTCAGCCACACATCCAGCTGCACTTCACTCCCCCCATCCCTCCCTGCACCCCCACCGTCCTCCGCGGCCCACCCAGTCCCCCCTAGCCCAGCTGGTTCTGATGGCTCAGCTCCACCCCACTCTCTCACTGCACCACCACAGCACGCCGCCCCTCCCCCTGCACCAGCGAAGCCAGCATAGCGCCACTGGCTCGCTCCCTCAACTCAACACTCTCCCCTCCACGCCACCACCTCACCTCACCCCAAACGGTGGGTCTGCCGCCCGCACCTTCCCTTCCCCCGCCTTGCCTGGCTCTCTTGCTTCCTCCGATGTCTCCCTCTGCCGTTGAGTGCTGAGCCTTCTCCTAATAAGCAAATGCAGCAGCAAACACAGTCGTTTAGCATAGTCCACGCTAGCGCAAAATCGCCCCCTTGTAGGAAAATCCATCTCCCGCCTAATTCTCGAATCCTTGTGTGATCTCTCGGGCATCGCTATCCAGCGATTTTAGAAACAGCGCGCCTCTGAAAGTTGTTAACGAAAGCGAAGAGACATAAGAAGCTCAGGCTTTTGAAATCTGACTCTTAAAGACTCGCGGGCTTTCGGAATTTCTCAAGCATCGATGGAGCAGGCAGCAGCGGCGTACGCAGGCGCGGCGCCGTGCAGCCCGCAGAGCGATCACCTGCTACCGTTCGTCGCGCTCACCCACGATATCTCCGCGTCCGTCGCCTCCATCCTCCTCTCCCCCTCCTCGCGCTCCATCCACCCGCACCTCTTCCAAGCCTGGAACTTCACCCCTAGCCCCCGCGCGCCCAGCCCTCCCCCCTCCGCGCATCGCTTCCCGTCGCCGCCGCCGGCGCAGCAGCTGTCCGAGTCCGCGCACTCCTCGCAACCCGCGCAGCCGGAGCAACCGCTGGAGTACGGCTGCTTTTTCTCCACTCCGCCCATTTCCCTCGCTCCGCCTGCCGTCCCCATCATCCCTGGTATCGCCTACACCCCCGCCGCCAGCGCCGCCAGCGCCAGTGGCTGCCCCTACCTTAGCGTTTTACCCGCCCCCCCGTGCGCGGCCGACCTTGCGCAGTCGAAGAAGGACCAGCCGCTGCGGGCGGAAGGGAACTCCTGGGAAGCTGATGGTTACAGGCGGGCGGGACAGGGGGAGGTGGTAACCGAAGTAGTGAAGCAGCCGTTACAGCGGAGCCTCAGCCCCTCGCGTGAGCGGCGGAAGAGCGTGCTGCGCAGCAACAGCGGGGATGGCGGAAGCTCCTCCGCGCGAGCGTTCGCAGGTGCAACGGAGAGCTCGAGTTACGGCAAACTCCCAAGCACAGGCGTGACAGTATCGGGGCCTCGAACCGCCCCCTCGTGCGGCGAGTCTCGTACCTCAGGAGCAGGCTCGTTATTGGAACAATTCGCATCGATATTCACCCGCCAGCCCAGCAAAGTCGCCGCCGTCGCCCCCTGCACCGGCGCAAGCGATCGCGCTGCTGCTATCCGCGCGCCGTTAGGTTCCGCGAAGCCGCCCCGCCCTCCGTCCCGCCAGTCGCTACTCCCGTCGCCCGCGCCACGAAGGAGCGAAACCCGCGGGATGGGCGGATTCTTCGGGCGGAAGGAGCACCGGCAGGGCAAGAGCGCCAGGAGTCGCAGCGGGATGTGTGGCGGAAGCAAGGGCGGGCAGGCGGGCGGGGGAGGGGAGGGGGTGATGCTGCCGATGCTGCTGCTACTGGTGGCGCTTTTCTTCGTGCTCACGTTCGTGCAGCATATCTGGAGCCCGGAGCAATCGGCGCTGATTGCGGCGGACGAAGCGCGCGCGCGGTCGGGCAGCGGCGAGTACAGCGACTCGTGGGAGATTCTCTGGAATAGGAGCAACCCTAGTAATGGCGGGATTAGCGCGAGCGACGCGTGGTCCAGCGCTGCTGCTGCTGCGACGGCTGCTGCCTCGCGCACGGGCCAGAACCGCAAATTGGGTCGCGCGCCTGTAGCGGCGCCAGAGGCGGCGAGCGGGATGAAGGCGGAAGGAGCAGGGCTGGAAAGCAGGGACGCAGGAGTGGCCGGAGGAGCGGCGGAGGAGGGGGGCGCACTGGGGTTGGGGGAGTTGGGGAGCATAGAGGTGGGCGGGGGGTGGGGGTGGGCAGCGGGAAGGGCAGAGTGGGGGGCGGGGAAGTGAAGGGGGCGGCTGGTCTGGCTGGAATGGCGCAGTGGGGGCTGTCCGCGTGGCAAATGAGGCGGCGGTTGCGGTGACAGGGGGATGAGAGGGGGTGGGATGAGACGCAAGTGATTGTTGCTGCGTGTATTGTGATGTGCTATTCAATACCTTGCATGTACCCCATTGTGTGGTTTACAGCGAAGGAGATTCAGCACGGGCTTTATTCCAAATGCACGGGGTGTGTATAGAACGGAGCTTGGTGCCTGAGTTTGGTTGGTGCCCCATGTGCGAGTTAGTAATGAGAAGTGAAGGTCTGCTGTCGGATAGTGAGAAGATACATACTCGGAGTAGAACGAATGAGTAGGAGGTGGTACAAGGGGATATAACATCATGATACAAGGTGGTACTGCTGTCTAGTGATACCGTGCCAGTCTCTATCTTTCAGGGTTGTATTAGAAAGAATAATAAACTAGAAAGTGTGAGTACAAGGGTATATAGACTAGGGTGTTGTACCAGGGCCTATTTTTGGATTTTTACAACTCTGAAATTTGGGAGTGGTTTTTTTCATTACTCTGAAAATCAGAGTGACCCCCAATGTTTTCTCTGATTTTCCAGGGTTTTTTTTCTCTCTACAACATTTACACTGACAGTTCAGAGGGGATTTCTAAGTAACCCTGTTGCAGAGTGGCGAAAAAAAACAGCGAAATGCGCATGTGGGGAGAAAACGGCAATCTTGCAGCTGCACTTGCTGCTGTAGCGGCGGATGCTGCGGCGGATGCTGCGGTGGGTGCTGCTGGTCGGCCGGCCCCTGTTTTCGCGGCAGCCCAAATGGCTGCTGCCCTTGCCGCGATCTCGACCGTTCCTGCTGTTGCGACTGCAGGCTGACGCGATTTCCAGCCGTCGATTGCTGCCCTTGCAGCCCTCCTCCCCATCCGTCCTCTCGCTTCGCCATTATCATGTTCTGACGTGGAGCCAGTGGCTGTTGCGGGGGCTGCGGCACGTTGCGCTCTCTGCAGGGCGTCCCTCACCGTGCTGCGCTCCGGTGCGGAAAAATATCGACTTTAACGAGCGGCCCCCATTAGCAGAGTTCCGGCTACTAGGTCTCTCGGTACTGTCGAAGGCTGTAACGGCAGCGACAGTGGAGGTATGCGACGCTCGGGTGGACCGTAGCACGCTAGAGATGCCGCGAAACACGGAGCAATGCTTGGTAGCGACGGGTGGGATTTCCCGCAAACAGCCCCGCAAGCACATGTGTAAATCTGGTGAAGGGCCCACGACGCCCTCACACAGTAAACAACCCATCTTGCTCGACCCCAGATGTGATGAAGGGCCAATTTGCGCCCTCACACGCCTTCCAGCACACATGGCGTGGTGATTTTGGTTAAGGCCCAATCAGCCCCCTCACACAACCTCGAGCACGGACCGGTGATTTTGTCAGTGCGCGTGAAATGACACGTTCCGCGGGATACAGGGGTATGGCTAGGTAAAGGGGGTTATATGAAAAATCTGCAGGTATCTATCAGAATAATTGAATAATAGTAAAGTGAGAGTACACACAAATATATCTAAGTTTTGTATCCTCTAAGAGGTGACTCTATACAGTCTATACAAACATAACAAATACACATGTTTGACACACCCCCTAGACTGCATAGGGGAATACCCTAAACAAGCAGCTCAGGGCGGCACTACTAGTCCAACCTCTGAGGCAAGGGTCTGAGCGACCGGTCAGAAGGAGTACAGACAAGGCAAGCACAAGAGCAGGGCGGTACTACTAGTCCAGCCACTGGGAGAGGACACAAGTCCAGTCTGAGTATACATATAAAGGACAGTACAAAGTCAAGGTCCTAGCAAGTGAGAGGCTACAGGAACTAGACCAAGCTGTACACAGTGCCGCTGATGATCTTTAGGCGCAAGCGCCTTCGTAAAGATATCAGCCGTGTTGGCACCTGAGGCCAAGTGTACTACGCGAGCCTGACGTCGCTGCTGTAGCTCACGCAGGAGGAAGTACCGCAGCTGAATGTGCTTCGCTCTGCCCTCGAGTCGAGGCTCCTGACACAGGAGGATCATGGCCCTGTTGTCAGTGAACAGGACTGGGGCAGAGCTAGGCCGCTCACCTAAGTCAGTGAGCAAGAAGGTCAGCCAGCGGAGCTCCTGTGCCGCCATGGCACCGGCGTAGATCTCAGCCTCACAGCTGGACTGTGCAACAGACGAGGAGCGAGTAGCTCTCCACGAGACGGCACCTGAGCCAAGGCTGAAGCAGTAGCCCTGGGTAGACCGGAGTGTCTCAGCGTCGTCTGCCCACGAAGCGTCAGTGTGCCCAGTAAGGACCGCTGGCCTGCGTCCTCCTAGCACTAACCCCATGCCCGATGTACTAGCAAGATAACGCAGAACCCTCTTAGCGGCAGACCAGTGCTGCGGTCGGTGTCTGCCTGTGGCCACAAAGCGAGCCAGGATGCTGAGAGGGTATGCGAGATCTGGGCGAGTGCAAGTCATCAGGTACATGAGGCAACCCACCAGCTCTGCGTAGGGGCCGCTGGGCTCTACCAACTCCTCAGGCACTGGAGCGGAGAGCCTGTGGTCTACAGGCAGAGGGGTGGGCTGTGCAGAGGAGAACTGAAGGCTGAACCTCTGAAGGACCTGGCGCACCAAGTGTGACTGAGTCAGGGTGATGGTGCGCGCAGCTCTGTCCCTGGAGATCTGCAAGCCAAGGTAACGGCGCAGTTCTCCAAGATCAGTGCAGGTGTGTCTCTTCAGCAGCTCTGCCTTCACGGAGGCCAGTGCGTCCCTGTCTGCTGTGGCAAAGACCAGGTCATCAACGTAAACGAGGATGTAGAACGGAGTCTGGCAAGCACGAACGAAGAGGGAAGGGTCTGCAGAAGACGGAAAGAACTGCAGGTCAGCAAGCGTAGCACGCAGAGTGTCGTGCCACTCACGGGGAGCCTGGCGCAGGCCGTAGACGGGGCGCCGCAGGAGCCACTGGGTCCCAGGAGGGAAGGTGCCAGTAAAGCCCGGAGGGCGGCGCAGGTAGACCTGCTCGTGTAGGCTGCCCTGAAGGAAGGCAGTGGAGAAGTCGAGGGAGTGAAGCTCGTAGTCACGCTGAGCAGCTAGGTGTAACAGAACCCGAAGAGTAGTCATCTTCGGGGTCGGAGCGAAAGTCTGGAAGAAGTCCACCCCCTCGCGCTGACTGAAGCCTCTAGCCACATAGCGCGCCTTGAAGACAGGCGGCTCTCCAGGAGGGCGCTTCACCTTGAAGAGCCAGCGGCCATCGACTACGTTCACCCCAGGTGGGGGAACTGCGTCGACGAAGGTGCCGGTGGATCTCCAAGATGCCATCTCCTGCTCCATGGCAGCTATCCACTGCGAGGCCCAGGGTCCCGAAGTCGCCTCAGCGTAAGTGCGAGGGGTCGGGATGTCGAAAGCGTCTGGGTCACCCTCAGGGACTAGCAGCATGGAACAGAGATGGGGAGCAGCCTCGGAGAGGAAAGCAAGCTCGAACTGGCGGTCCTCCAGGACGTCACTGCCAAGGGCAGGAGCACCCCCGACAGACGGAGGACAGGCAGGGTCAGAGACCAGAGCGGTGGCGTAGTAAAGGCGGCGGGTAGAGGCGAAGTCAGCGACAGCAGCGACAAGAGCGTCAAGGCACGAGACTGGAACAGACGGGTCGGTAACGAGAGAGGCAAGGACCCGAGGAACAAGAGGACGAGCGGCACGAAGGTAGTCGGACAGCGGGGGGGGCGCAACAACAAGGGAGGACGGAGGAGGTGACGGCAGAAGGGGAGGACGAGACGCGTGTGAACGAAGCAACATAGGGTGGGAGCGCAGGACAGGCGAGGCAGGACGAGCACGGGAGGGACGGTGAGACCAGACGTGCGATGGAGGAGTCGGGTCAGGAGACAGGGGAGGGGACACAGGAGGGGAACGAGGGGGGAGACGGGCCGGGGACGAGTCCGGCGGAGGGAAAACAGGGCCGTAGACAGGAAGAGGAGGAGACGGTCGGGGAGGAACCGACGCAGGGTCGGGGGACGGAAGGCCGAGCAGGCGAAGGGCGGACACCGGCGGGGACTGCTGCTGCGGCGGCACAACGGCGACACCTGGACCGCAAGCTGCTCCTCGGCTACCACCGGCACTCTCCACACCCGCACCCCCAGAGGGACCACCCTCAGGGCGACCGGGACGAGCACCCCCAGAGTCAGCGAACGGGGGCTGCGACTGCGGCGGCGGCGGCGGCGGCGGCGACGGCGACGGCTGCAGTGGCGGCAGGGACGGCGGAGGAGGGGACTGGGGAGGGGACACCTGGGGAGGGGCGGCCGGCGAGGACTGCACCGGAGGGCCACCAGAGTCAGAAGACTCCTCAACCGGGTCCACGGACGGAAGGGGGGTGACATGGGAGACACCAGAGGGGGCGGGACGGGGAGGAGGAGGAGGAGGGGCAGGGACTACCGGGGAAGGGGTGACCAGGAACAGGGGGGGGGTAACCGGGGGACCACGGTGGGGGAAGCGGCGGTAGTAGGAGACGGACTCGTCAAAGGTGACGTCACGAGAGTGAAAGAAGCGGTGAGACGGCGGGTGGTAAAAGTGCCAGTCGGACGCGTCAAGGGGAAAACCGAGGAAGACGCAGGGAAGGGTGCGGGCAGTGAGCTTGTCCGTGCCGGAGGCACGGACGTGAGCAAGGCAGCCCCAGACGTGGAACGCAGACGCGTCACCAGGAGACCCAGTCCACAGACGGGTCGGCGAAACCTGCGGCTGCTGAGGGTGCGGCCACAGGTTAAGCTGGTGAGAAGCGTAGCGCACAGCGAACGGCCACAGAAAATGGGGTGCACCGGCATGGACCATGGAGGTGCGAGCGACCTCCATGACCAAGCCGATGCGTCGCTCAGCGACCCCATTCTGCTGTGGGGAGTCCGGTAGGGTGAACGTCTGGGTGATGCCCTCCGCACGACAAAAGCGACCAAGGACACCTGAGGCAAACTCGCCACCACGGTCTGAGTGAAGACGCAAGACAGGGAGACCGCGGTGGACACGCGCAGAGACAAGCCAGGGGATGAGGGCGCCAGGCACGTCGGCCTTGCGCTCCAGGGGAAAGACTGTGGTGTAACGAGTGAAGTCGTCGACAAGCACAAGGAAGTAGCGCTCGCGACGCGGCCCAGGGACGGGGGCGGGGCCCCAGACGTCCAGGTGCAGGGTCTGCAGCGGCGCGGCGGTAGGGGGGAACGAGGAGGAGTGAGGGGCACGGCGAAGCCGACCCTCGACACAAGGCGTGCAAGGTGGAGCTGGGGAGGAGGGAAACGCGGGGAGTGAACCTGGGAGACCAAGGACAAGACCGTGCTGGGACATGTGACGCAGACGCGGGAGCGCAGGGTGACCTAGGCGGTGGTGCCACAGGAGGGTCGGGTGAGTGAGGGAGCGACAGGAGCAGGCAGCAGCAACCTGGGTAGACACAGCCACCTGAGGGGGCGCTCCAGCCGGGGGGGGCACGATGTCCAGAGTGAACAGGCCGGACACCGGGTCCCGGGGGAACGTGGACAGGGGGGCACCAGTGGCGGCCTCGGTACAGACAGCATACCGCTCGTGACCAGGGAACGTAGTGGTGACGCCAAGGTCCTGGAGGCAGCCGACACCAACTAGGTTCCTGGAGAACGAGGGGATGTGAAGTCCTGTGAGTGAGCCCGAAGGAACCGCCGGGCAGGGGAGGGTGGTGGAACTGCGGGCGTCTACTGGGCCGGAGGAGGGGTCAGCAAGAGAGACTGCGGCAGGGGTAGGAAGCGGTGTCAACGTGGTGGAGTCACGGAAGAAGCACCGGGAAGCGCCAGAGTCGAGGGTGAAGAAGAGCGCGGCAGTGGCGGCCGGAGGCGAAGCAGCGACGGAAGCACCAAGGCTAAACAAAGCAGGGGATCCTACGCCTGACGCAGCAGGGGAGTCTAAGCAAGGCACACCTACACTAGGCAACAAGGGGTAATAAGACGGAAGCACACTAGAGTCATCAGCATACATTACATGCAGAGCAGTAACAATCTCATCCATATCCAGATAAAAAATCTGAACCCTACGACGTAGCAAACTTTGCCAGTCTGGGAGCTCGGGCGACGGGCCGAAACGTTGACAAAACAGGTCGTTCAGGCGACGGAAACAGCAGACGGAAGTGTGACCGATCTTACCGCAAACGAAGCCACGGCGAGGACCGGTCTGGAGCAGGTACTGACAGCGCGCGTCACCCGAACCACCACCCAGCAGCCCACCACACGCACCACCACCACGTCCAGCGCTACCACCAGCGCCAGGCCACCCGGGAGGGAGACCACTCGCCCGTCTCTGCTGCGGCTGCGACTGTTGCGATTGCTGCGGCTGACGCGAGTCCGAGTGCAACGCCGGCTACTACTGAGACGGCTGCTCGGCTGCACCTGGCAGGGTCCCCTCGTCCGCACCACCACCAGGAGACCCAACTGCAGCACCACCTACACCTGCACACCCACCCCCGCCGCCACGCCCAGCCTTGGGGTGGCAACCCTTCCCCGGACGGACCTGTGCTGCAGCGGCAGTCTCAGCCACAGCAACAGAACCGTCAGAGAAGGTGCACTGAGCGGGGGCGCTACCCTGAAAGATAGGGACCGGCACAGTACCGCTGGTCTGAGCGATAGAGCGGTGGCGGGCCTCTATAGCGGACAGGGTGTCAACAAAGTCAGTGAGGGTGAGGTCTGCGGGATGGACGCTAAGGAAGTGGTCACGGGCAGTGGCAAGACGGTCAGGGAGGCGGGTGGCTAGCAAGTAGAGAGTAGAGGTGAGGGGCGGCTGGTGGGCTAGAAGCTGTTTGGGAGTGCAGGCAGCACGCCACGTCTCATCTATAGTGCGCAGGTGAGTGGCCAGGTCGGCGACAGTGGGGAGCGACGCAAGGTCAGGGAAGAGCATAGGGAGGATCAGACGACCGACCGAGGCAGCAGGCGGGGTGGAATAGCGCTGGACAACATCATCTAGGAAAGCCTGGGTAGTGGTGGTAGACCTGAAGCAAGGTCGCTCGGACAGGGGGAGGGCATTGCTAATGACAAGCTGTGCGACAGCGTCACGGGACAGCCAGACAGAGCGAGCAAGGGCAGCGGCCGCAGCGGACTCACGCTCAGCGGACGAGAGATCAGTAGACAGTGCAGCGGGGGGTCAGGGCAGGGGAGTGTACCGTCAAGATGGACAGACAGAGAGTGGCCATCATGCCGCTGACCAGTGAGGTGGTGACGGAGGTCAGCAAGCCACGCATCAAACTCAATCGGCTGGCCCTCAGTGTCAAAGCGAAGCACCTCCGCCATCAGTGACAATAGAGGGTACAGTGCGGTGCAGGAGCAGTGGACAGTGCGGTGCAGTGCGGTGCAGTGTGCGGTACAGTGCTGGTGCAGTGCGGGGTGCAGTGCGGTACAGTGGCCGGTGCAGTGCGGTGCAGTGCGGTGCAGGCAGTACAGTGTGGTGCGGGGCGGCACGGAGCAGGGCGGGGTGGGGGGGGGGGGGGAACCGTACCAGTGCGGAGGACGGGGCCGGGGCTGGCCCGACGGGGCCGGGTGGGCGCGACGGACCGGGCTGGTGCGACAGGGCCGGGACGGGCGACGGGGCCGAGCGGGCGCGACGGGGCCGGCTGGGGTGACGGGGCCGGGCGAGTGCGGCAGGGCCGGGCCTGTGCGACGGGCCGGGCGAGCGAGACGGCGGCCGGGCGGGTGCGACGGGGCCGGGCGGCTGCGACGGGGCCGGGCAGGGTGCGACGGGGCCGGGCAGGTGCGACGGGGCCGGACGGCTGCGACGGGGCCAGGCAAGGGCGACGGGCCAAGCGGCTGCGACGGGGCCGGGCGGGTGCGACGGGCCAGGCGGCTGCGACGGGGCCGAGCGGGCGCGACGGGGCCGGGCGGGTGCGACGGCGCCGGGCGGGCGCGACGGGGCCGGGCGGCTGCGACGGCGCCGGGCGGGCGCGACGGGGCCGGGCGGCTGCGACGGGGTCGGGCAGGGTGCGACGGGGCCCAGGAGGGCGCTACAGGGCCCAGGGAGGGCGCGACGGGGCCCAGTAGGGGCGCTACGGAGCCACGGAGGGGCGCGACGGGGCCTGAGCGCGGACGGGGCCCAGGAGGGGCGCGACAGAGCCCAGGAGGGGCGCTACGGGGCCTGGGAGGAGCGCGACGGGGGCCCAGGAGGGCGCTAGGGGGCCTGGGAGGAGCGCGACGGGCCTGGGAGGGGCGCGACGGGGCCTGGGAGGGGCGTTACAGGGCCCAGGAGGGGCGCTACGAAGCCCAGGAGGGGCGCGACGAGGCCCAGGAGGGGTGCTACGGGGCCCAGGAGGGGAGCGACGGGGCGCTACGGGGCCTGGGAGGAGCGCGACGGGGCCCAGGAGGGGCGCTAGGGGGGCCTGGGAGGATCGCGACGGGGCCTGGGAGGGGCGCGACGAGGCCTGGGAGGGGCGTTACAGGGCCCAGGAGGGGCGCTACGAAGCCCAGGAGGGGCGCGACGAAGCCCAGGAGGGGCGCTACGGGGCCCAGGAGGGGCACGACGGGGCGCTACGGGACCTGGGAGGAGCGCGACGGGGCCCAGGAGGGGCGCTAGTGGGCCTGGGAGGAGCGCGACGGGGCCTGGGAGGGGCGCGACGGGGCCTGGGAGGGCGCTACGAAGCTCAGGAGGGGCGCGACGAGGCCCAGGAGGGGCGCTACGGGGCCTGGGAGGAGCGCGACAGGGCCCAGGAGGGGCGCTAGGGGGCCTGGGAGGAGCGCGACGGGGCCTGGGAGGAGCGCGACGGGGGCCCAGGAGGGGCGCTAGGGGGCATGAGCGGAAGCGGTAGGTGGGGGGGGGGGGGGATCCTACCTACGCGTGATACCATATCAGAATAATTGAATAATGGTAAAGATGAGAGTACACACAAATATACCTAAGTGTTGTACCCTCTAAGCGGTAATCCTATACAGTCTATACAAACATAACAAATACCGATGTTTGACAGCCTTGCTCGTTGATTGCTTTGATGTAATCACCTGCCTCCTGCTACATTTTGTCGAGCATTTTGAAGCGCTTACTGTTTGTAGCCTTGTTGTCATGTAACTTGCAATAGCCAATTCGAATTTTACCCTGTGTTGCGCACTGTACAGAGTTTCTATTGACCAGAAAAAGAATCATGCATGCAAAGACACTAAAGGTTACCATGTAGAATAAATACAGACACCCATTACTGGCTGAACAAGTTACATATGTTACCAATGGTGTCATTTTTTGGCACATTTGCCCCAAGCCATGCAAAATCCAGATTTGTTATGGGCCCACGTGGTTGGAGAAAGTCGTGGGCGGTGGGCTTTGTTTGTATAATAGGGAAATAAGACTTGAAACAATTTCTCTAGTTCCTGCTTCTAGAACAAAACTCTCCCGTCCGACGTGATGTCTGCCAGTTTTCTGGCGGGAAACAATGATGGCTGGCTGGTCCCGTTTCTTATGGCGAAGGTTGCTCTTTATCGAGATTCTCGCTTCATTCAGCCTTTCCTCAGTAGCCCAGCATCGTTACAAGCACCATCCTTTCACGCATCGCCTCACCTCAACCTGTTGCCTCGCCATTGCCACATCCTTCGAAATTGGGGCCGAAAGGCTGAACGCATTTGGGTGAGCCGTCCCAACTGGAACCTTGAACTGTAGAACGTATTTTGTCAGAGAGAACGAGTAGCAAGATGCTGAATGGACGATCATGAGTTCTGACTACGTTCTCGGAGAACAAAGTTGGATGCGCTAAGCATTTTGTTTACTGAGAGTCCTCCGGACTGCATCTTTTGTTTCGATGAGAAAAGATGCAGGGCGGGGAGGAGACGTAGCTCCTGAAGCTTGACCTTTGGGGCCCATCTGGTCCAGGCGCTGCCCGGGGGTGATCAGCCCCGCTGCGGTTCGTCCTAGCCAGTGGTTGGAGGGCTAAGCGCCTCGCGCTTCGACTTGGCCAGCCATCAAATCGGGCCGCGCTAAGCTGGATTGCACCTTCCGCGACTCCAACCTACCTCACCCTAATTCAACCACCTCATTTCCCCAGCCAAACCCAAGGGCTAGCGTAAGTTTGATTGCGGTGGGGTTAGGTGCATTTGAGATGAGAAGGATCAGATATCACTTTAAAACGGTTAAAGTAGGGTATTGAGGGTAAACAAACGCATGACACGCCACAACTCGCATAAATTCGCGCCAGTTTCACTCAACAACCATCACCAGTTTTTTTCCTACATCTCACGCAGCTGCTACCCCAATAACCTTCACTGAATCCCCCCCCTCTTAGAGCTTCACAAGGCCTGCACCAGCGACATTTACCACTTGGCAAGCCTGCAAACCTGCGTGTAGGCCGAATAGCATCTGTTCAAGAACGTCACTTTATATCGCGAGCATGGATACGATGAGGATGAAACGGGTTGCCACGTGGACGTTCGCAGGGCTAGGCCTAGCGCTCGCCGTCATCTCCTGCTGCCAGACGGCGGACAATTACCTCGTTATCTCCCACCCCGACGCGTGCGTCGCGTCCTCCAACCGCACCCACTGCGCCGCGGATTCCGCGTGGCGCGGCGATCCCTAGGCGTGGTCCCTCAGTCGTCGGAGCAGGTAACCATGGCGATGGTCGCGGCGGTTCAAGCGCAAGTCGCGGCGATTTTCGAGGCGGCCGACGAGATTAAAGCGTCCAACGTGCGGAACGACCATTTCACGAACGCCATGGCGAAATCGTGCGCGCGGCAGGCCAACATCGCGCTCCCGGTACCTGGGGCAGGCGGCGGCGCGATCGAGGCGGGTACGAACCAGCGCGACGTGCCGTACTGGCTCGCGGCGGCCGACACGCAGATCGGCAACTGCGTCGACGGCTTCCAGACCTTCTCGCCCGCCGCGCAGGGCCTCCCCGCTTACATCCACCTCCAGGTTCGTTACAATCCTAAAACATAAGCAAAATCACGGAATAACCGAAAGGAAAAGTGACCATCTTCCAATCTTCTGCAAAGGCATCAGCAATTCAGTTGCGTTTTCCTCGATTCGTAAAGGCTCCCTTTTGTATGAACGAACCCACAATCTCCTTCCATCTCGGTACCCGAAACCGCAGTACACGGCGAAGAAAGCGGCCAGCACGCTCGACGCCCTCGTCGCCATCACCAACGCCGCCGCGAAAGCTGCCACGGCCACCGCAACTGAGGAGGACGTGGCACCAGTGCACGGGCGCCGCATGGCCGTCCGATCGAGCGGCGCGGGATCCGCGGGTAGTGGCGCGCTGGACTGGCTCGAGCCCGGCTTGTACGCACAACTGGAGGAGCTTCAAACCGAGAATGAACGCCGAGTTCGCCGCTGCTGCCGGCGGGGAGGATTCAGAGGGCGGTGCTCTCGCGAGGAGGCAGCTTGACGACGACGATGACGATGACGGGATAAGAAGGACAAGAAGAAGAAGGACAAGAACAGCAAGAATAGCAGCAGCAAGGGGGAACAAGAGCAGCAGCAAGTCAAGCAAATCGAGCAAGAAGAGCAAGTCCAGCAAGAAGGCGTCACCCAACGCCAAGCCCATGGTTGCCAGCCCGAAACTTCGAGCCAGCGTGACCGTCGGATCCGCCGGGTATAAAACGATCCAATCCGCCGTCGACGCCGCTCCCGGCGGCAAGCGCTTCGTGATCTACATTCCCGCGGGGACGTACAACGAGCAGATTGGTGATCGAAACGACGTATATTGTTTTGATTGGCGCGGGCCGGATAAGACGATCATCACGGGCGACGCGAGCTATGGCAAGCGGTTCGGGCACGTTCGAGTCGGCTACTGTCGGCGTGGATAGCGACAGGTAATGCCGCTCTTCCGGTTGCCTCTCTTACATTGCCACCCTCCCCGATGTATCTCAATTTCTCTTACCCCGGTCTCTCCCGCCCTTTTACCTTCGTCTCCGCTGTATTCTCCCCCCAATGTTACCCCGGTCTCTCTGCCCTTTTACAATTCCGCTCTTTCGTCTACTCAATTCCGCACCTGCTTCCCGTCCTCTGCTATTTCCGCGTTACACTCACTGGTAACCACCCAACCAACAGGTTCGTCGCGTTCGGAATCAAGTTCGTCAACACGGCGGGCCCCGACAACCACCAGGCCGTCGCGTTTCGCGCGACGGGCGACCAAACGGCGCTCTTCAACTGCGCGTTCGACGGAGCGCAAGATACGCTGTATGTGGACGCGGGCGACAGTACTACAAGAACTGCTGGATCGGCGGCTCGATGGACTTCATTTTCGGCGACGCGGCAGTGGTTATCGACAGCCCCAAGATCCAGCTACACCCGAGCCCCTCTTTTGTGACTATAACGGCGTCGGGCCGCGCCTCTGACACGCCAACGGGAATTGTGATTCGCAATGCTGTTGTCGGCGCGGACAGGGGGGTCACTGAGGTGTACCTCGGCCGGCCTGGAAGAAATGCGCCTTCACCGTTTTTATCAACACCAACCTCCCAGCGGTAAGAGACACTCCCTCCCCCCGCCCCCCCTCGCTGAGGCGGGCGGCATTGGTTCTGGCGCTGCCTCGTCGCGCGCTAGCTCAGCTAGCTCGCGCACCCAGGCTGGGTGGATCCGGGGATCTCGCCCCCTTCTATCCTCATACCAGCTTCACTTCATCGATGTTTCGCGTGTTCCTCTCACACCCCTTCCCTCTCCGCATTCTCTCGTTCCTCTTCCTCTTTCTCAGATGGTCGGGAAGGACGGCTGGTTGTCGTGGAACGAGGGCAGCTGCATGTTCCTCTCTCTCTCCCCTTCGCCTCTTCTCTCTAACCCCATTCCGTCTGTCCCGTCTCCATTCCATCTGTCCCGTCTCCATTTCGTCTGTCCCGTCTCCATTCCGTCATTTCCAGATGGTTGAGAAGGACGGCTGGTTGTCGTGGAACGAGGGCAGCTGCATGTTCCTCGCTGAGGCGGGCAGCAAGGGTCCAGGTGCTGCTTCCTCGCGCGCCAGCTGGGTGGATCCGGGAATCATCACTGACGTCAGCGGCTACGATGCCAACACCTTCACTGAGGTTAACACCTGGCTCAGAGGAGTGGGACCATGAACAGCAGTAGCAGGAGCAGGAGCAGACTACTAGGCTCGGGCAAGGCTCGAGCTAGGCTCGGGCTCGGGGTAGGAGCATGAGCAACAACAGCAGGAGCAGGCGTAAGATACTTGCATGTTAGCTAAGATGCCATGATGTTAATAGCAGTGTTGTATTAGGAGTTGACTGCAGCGCTTTCTGTTAGGTAGTCTGGATTGATTTGTGGCGCATTCATGTATGCCTTCAATTTTATTGATGGCCGGGAGCCAAATTGTGCAATAAATATGAAAAAAGAGCCTTTCTCATCAGTAGGGAAGAAGGGGGGTTTAGATAGCCACCTTTTTTCCAAGACAGCCGTCGGCACTGCTGCTTTTCTTTCACCTGTAAATGTGTGGAGCTAGATAGAGTGCAGTGGCACCTCCACTCGTTGCCGCCTCTCAGCTTTGCGCACGGAAGACGTGCGGTGGACATGCAGTGTGCTGCTTTCCTTCCTGTCTACTACTGCTGAGCTTGAGAAATCAATGTGGGATGATGAATGGCAATGAATGGCTTGGGATAGCTTTCGCGGGGGTGTAGCATTTTGGATGGAGAGGCGCTTCGGTTTCTGGGGCCTACGAGGAGCAAGTGGGGAAGCGTGACCTGTGATATTAGTCAGCCTTCCCCCTATATGCTCTCACTCGCTGATGCGCGAGATTCAAAGCGGCGCGCGATGGTTGTTCCCACCTTCGTTTTGCACAACGGCTTTTAAAAATCTCAAGCGATACACTAGCTTTCACACAAAAAGTAGAAAACGGCAAATCAAACCTCTTTTCCAACAAGGGCTCGAGAACCTTCAAATACGAGGCTGAAATAATTACAGCTCCAAAGGTGCTGACTATTAGTTTCGCAAGTGAATTGGCACCACTGTTCATGGCATCATACCGGCAGTGGTAAACCTGTAGACAAACCTGCACAGCTGGCAATTCCTCAACAAGGCCAACCTTGTTTGACTTTATGCTCCTCTACCTGACTCAACCTTACCCCCTTACGCCACCCTACATAGTATTTTATGAGTGTCCCTCTTGTCAAAGAGAAGACAGTGTACACACGTTACACAGACACCGCGCACATGTGTGCTTCCACCGCTGGTATCCCCTCCTCCTCCGCCCCTCCATCACCCTTTTCCTTCTCCCCCCCTCCCTCCACCCCCCTCCTCGTCCTCCCCTCGCTCCACCACCCCACTCCGCCCTTCATTTAAGGTGTTTGGAAACGCTGCACATGCACAGGTTACACAGACACCGGCATAGCCTGCGATCCTCTGTTAGAATAACTGAATGATTAGAAGGAAGGGGAACAAGGAGACATAGGGTTTGGTTTATACTTTCTAAGAACACACACCTACTCTAGCCTATAAATTTTATATGCAAATGTATGTATAAGTTGACACACCCTTTAGGCTAGATAAGGGGTAGTGCTGAGCAAGAAGCACATAGCTCAGGGTGGCACTACTAGTCCAACCTCTGAGACACGAGTCCGAAGACCAGTCAGCAAGAGTACAAACAAGACAGGAGCAAACCAGGCCGGCACTACTAGTCCAGCCACAGGAAGAAATGCCACAAGGCCAATCTAAAATATATATATAAAGAGGAGTACACAATCAAGATCCTAGCAAGTGAGAGTCTACAGGAACTAGACCAAGCTGCAAAAAGTGCCGCTGATGATCCTTAGGCGCAAGTGCCTTAGTAAAGATGTCAGCTGTGTTGGCACCGCAGGCCAAGTGTACTACGCGGGCCTGGCGACGCTGTTGTAGCTCGCGCAAGAGGAAGTACCGCAGCTGGATGTGCTTCGCTCTGCCCTCAAGTCGAGGCTCCTTACACAGGAGGATCATGGCCCTGTTGTTAGCGTACAGGACCAGGGTAGAACTAGGCCGCTAACTTAAGTCGGTGAGCAAGAACGTTAGCCAGCAGAGCTCCTATGCCGCCATGTCACCGGTGTAGATCTCAGCCTCACACCTAGACTGGGCAATAGACGAGGAGCCAGTGGACCTCCACGAGATGGCACCTGAGCCAAGGCTCAAGCAGTAGCCCTGGGAGGACCTGAGGGTCTCAGCGTCGTCTGCCCAAGAAGCGTCTGTGTGCCCAGTAAGGACCACTGGTCTGCGTCCTCCCAGCACGAACCCCATGCCCGATGTACTTGCTAGATAACGCAAAACCCTCATATCGGCCGACCAGTGCTGTGGTCGGTGTCTGCCTGTAGCCACAAAGCGAGCCAGGATGCTGAGAGGGTATGCGAGATCTGGACGAGTGCAAGTCATCAGGTACATGAGTTAACCCACCAGCTCTGTGTAAGGACCACTGGGCTCTACTGACTCCTCAAGAACAAGAGCTGAGAGCCTGTGATCTACTGGCAGAGGTGTGGGTTGTTCAGAGGAGAACTGAAGATCGAACCTCTGAAGGACCTGGCGCACCAAGTAAAGGTTAGTGCAGGTGTGTCTCCTCAGCAGCTCGGCCCTCACGGAGGCCAGCTTGTCCCTATCTGCAATAGCGAAGACCAGGTCGTCTACGTAGAGGAGGATGTAGAACGGAGTCTGGCCAGCACGAACGAAGAGCGAGGGGTCTACAGAGGATGGAAAAAACTGCAGGTCAACTAGCGTAGCATGCAGCGTGTCGTGCCACTCACGGGGCGCCTGTCGCAGGCCGTAGACTGGGTGCCGAAAGAGCCACTGGGTCCCAGGAGGGAAGGTACCAGTAAAGCCTTAAGGACGGCACTAGTAGACCTGCTTGTGTAGGCTGCCTTGAAGAAACGCAGTGCAAAATTCGAGGGAGTGTAACTCGTAGTCACGCTTTGTTGCTATATGTAGCAGCGCCAAAGAGTAGTCATCTTCGGGGTCGGGGCGAAGGTGTGAAAGAAGTCCACCCCCTTATGCTGACTGAAGCCTCTAGCCACGTAGCACGCCTTGAAGATAGGCGGCTCTCTAGGGGGGCGCTTCACCTTGAAGAGGCATCGACCATCAACTACGTTCACCCCAGGTGGGGGAACTGCGTCGACGTAGGTGCCGGTGGATTTCCAAGATGTCATCTCCTACTCCATGGCAGCTATCCACTGAGAGGCCCAGGGTCCTGAGGTCGCCTCAGCGTAAGTGCGAGGGGTCGGGATGTCAAAGGCATCAGGGTCACCCTCAGGGACTAGCAGCATGGAACAGAGATGGGGAGCAGCCTCGGACAGGGAAGCAAGCTCGAACTGCCTATCCTCTAGGACGTTACTGCCAAGGGCAGACGCACCCCAAATGGACGGAGGACAGACAGGGTCAGAGACCAGAGCAGTGGCGTAGTCAAAGTGGTGGGTAGAGGCAAAGTCAGTGACAGCAGCGACAAGAGCGTCAAGACTGGAGACAGGAACAGGCGGGTCGGTAACGAGGGAGGCAAGGACCCGAGGAACGAGAGGACTAGTGGCACAAAGGAAGTCAGATAGAGAGGCGGAGCGACAACAAGCAAGGAGGGAGGAGGCGACGGGAGGAGGGGAGGACAAGACGCGTGGGAACGGAGCAACATAGGGTGAGAGTAACGAATAGGAGAGACAGGACAGGTACGAGAGGGACGGCGAGACCAGAAGTGGGACGGAGGCATAGGGTCAGGAGACAATGGAGGAGATGCAGAAGGTAAAGTGTCAGGAATTCCGAGTGGGTGAGGGAGCAAGATGAGCAGGACGTGGCAATCTGGGAGGACAAAGCTACCTGGGGGGACTCTGTGTGCAGTGTGAAGAGACCGGACGCAGGTTCGTATTCAAAGGTGGCAAGACGTGCGCTCGTGGTGGTGTTCGTACAATTTGCATATCTCTCATGACCAGGGAACGTGGTGGTGACACCAATGACCTGGATATGACCGACACCAACCAGGTTCTTGGAGAATGTGGGGATATGCAAGCCGGTAAGAGAGCAGGACGGGTTAGCCATACAGCAAAGAGTCATGGTGCTACAAGCGATGGATGCGGCTCGCGAGTCAGCGAGGGAGACCGGTGCCGGTGCACGAAGCGGTGTGAGTGCAGTGCAGTATCGGAAGAAGCAGAGTGACATGCCATAGTCTAGAGCAAAAGAAAGGGCTCCCTCAGTAGGGGCTGACGAGAAGCCTAGACTACACACAGCAGAGGATCTTAGAATACATACAGCAGGATAATAAGAGTCATGCATACTATAATTCTCAGAGTACGAAGAATACATGGCAGAGCCTATCTGAGCCATCTCTAACTCAAACACCGGGAGGCCGCGACGGAAAAGGGCAGGCCACTCTGGAAAGGGACGCCATGGGCTCAAAGTGACCATGGAACAGATCATCCAAGCGGCAAAAGCAGCGCGTGGCGGTGTGACACACGCGCCCGTAGGTGTGGCCACGCAGAGGGCCGGTCTGCATTTGGTATACACAGCGCACGTAACCCTCAGGCCCGATGCCACCCGAGCATCTGGAGGAGCCACGCAAGCCCCAGGGCAGTGACTACAGCGGGGCCAACCACCAGGGCCCGCACCACGCCTAGAAATCCCACGACCCCACAACGGCTGCTGCTGTCCCCCTCCTCCTTTGCACCGACTCCCCCGCTAGCTCCCGATGCCCCACCAGTGCCCTGACCGCCTGCTGACACCCCACAACCACCACGGCACTGTGAGCGCTTGACAGAGCGGTAAGGCGCAGTGTCTGCCAAAGCTGTATCAGTGACAGAGGCACAGGCACTAGAGACAAGGACCTGGGACAGAGAGCAGCCCTCAAACAAAAGGGCCACCACTGCGCTAGTGGACCCGGAGATGGTGCAGAGACGGGTCTCGACCGCTGTCAGGGAGGTGGAGAAGTCATCCATGGTGAGGGCAGTGGGGGGCCGTGAAGGGAGAGCGTCACACGCAGGAGCAAGGCGGCCAGGGAGGCAGGTGGTAAGGAAGTAAAGGGTGATGATGGTGGGCGAAGGGTGAGTGGGAGGTGGTCCTCAGGGCAGGTAGCACAGTAGCGTACCTCGAGGTCGCAGAGGTCTTCGACAAGATCTGTGACCGTGGGGAAGGAGGCTAGGTTGGGGAAGAGGAATGGAAGGAGTAGGCGACCGAGGGCGGCGGAGGACGAGGACGAGTAGCATACAACGACAGCATCCCATCTCCTGTGACTTGACGTGTGCCTACTCGTCGACCGGCGGGCAGTGGCAGTGGCGGCTATGATCGTAGCGGCGGTGAGAGCGGCAGGAACTATCGGCGACTAACTGGCGGCCGGGCCGGCGGTGGGCTGGCGGTTGGCTAGGAGCTGGTGGCTTGCTGACTGCGGGCGGGCTGCTGGCGAGCGGCTGGCTGGCATCTGGCGGGCGGCTGGTCAGCGGTGGGCTCACGACTGGCTGGCACGCCACTGGCTGGCATAAGGGGGCAGGTGGCCGGTGGGAGGCAGGCAATAGGAGCTGGCGGGAGCAGCGAGCGGCAGGTGGGAGCAGCGAGCAGGCTTGGCGGTAGGAGATAGGCTGGCGGGAGGCTGATAGGCTGGCGGTGGCAACGACAGGCCTGCGGTAGGCTGGCGACAGGCGGCGGCGGGCAGGCTGGCAGCAGGTTGGCAGCGGCAGGCGGCAAGCTGGAGGCAGCGGCAGGCTGGGGGTTGCAATGACAGGCTTACGGTAGCGGCAGGCCGGCAGCAAACTGGCAGGCTGGCGGCAGGCGGTAGGCTGGAAACGGCAGCGAGCAACACGTAGGCGGCAACGACAGCAAGCGGCAGGCTGGCAGCGGCGAGCGGGTGGTGGCTTGCTGCCGACGGCAAGTGGGCAGCGAGCTGCTGGTGGCAGGCTGGCTGCGGCGAGCTGCTAGCGAGCTGCTGGCGGCGATCTGGCGGTGGCGAGGTGGCGGCGGCAAGCTGGCGGCGAGGTGACGGCGGCAAGCTGGCTGCGAGCTGCTGGCGGCGGCGCGCAGCTGGCGATGGGCAACGGCTGCAGTGAGCAGCGCGAATGGCGGGCAACGCTCAGCTGGACGTGAGCAGTGCGCAGAGCGGAGGCAGGGCGGAGCCTAGGCCAAAAGGGGGATTGGGTGGGCAGAAGGTGTGGTGGGTTACTAGAGGGAGGGAATTCTACTGGGTTGGGGGAACTAGCATAGTTTGGGGGATGGAAGGAGGGGGGGGAAGGTACATAAATTGGCACACTTGTTTACGCACCTGCCGATCCGATACAATACACGCCGAGCCAGCGGCCTGCCGTCAGCTGCCCCGGGAAGCAAAATTAACAGGCGCGCACTATAGGGCGCCGACAGGGATGGTGCACATGCATGAGACCCTGGCATGCGTACAGAGGCCATGCATCTCACCAAGATTATATCGCACCTTCAATGAGGTATCTGTGATGCCCTCCCGCCTCAGCAGTGGGCGCAACGGGGCCATGACCGCTCCAAGGGCCTCATGTATGCACCCATGACATGGTCGCTGGCCACTCTCAGTTGCTTTGTCCGCGCGGTCCGGGTAAGGACATGCGTTTCCAGCCGGACGGCCTGAGAGACAGGAGCGATGGTGGCGGCATGTACGTGGGTTTAGCACGTACGTCCAGAGCTTTGGGAAATAAGAGGGTGGAGGGGATGTTTACCGGGTGGGGTTACACGTGCCAAGGGCAGCATGGGCAGATGACAACATGAGCCGGAATTTAGCCTATGTGTGTAGGCGCCCATGAGCAAACGACAGGGGTGTCACCGGCAAAACAACCAGATGGACAGAGCCATGTGATGGTCACGGATCACCTCTCACAGTGCTGTGACATATGTGCGGTCCCCACCGGCGCCAGCCGCCACCTCGCGTGTGATCTCACACTGCTCCGCTTTGTCCACTATGTGTCGATTGATGTCCTTCCAGTTGGTGTCGCGGGCCGGTGTCTTGACCGTGCCCTTGTGTGAATGCTTCCACAGCTCGGTGGAGTACTCGTTCGGCATCCCACGCCACACGATCTCGTCGATGATGTGCACCACGTTGTGCACCTTGACGACGCACTAGTCTGACTTCTGGCTCGGGAGACCCTCGATGAGCCCGCGCACCATGGTGCGCGGAGGGGGTGGGGAAGGATGGGTCGGTATGCGCAGATGCCGGAACCATCAGGTATGTGCACTGGCGAGGAGCCACTTTCGCACAGGGTGGTAGAAGGCGGGCATGCATACGGAACAACGACAAAGAGGCCGCCATGTGCGTGTGTATATGCATCTCACCGAGTGTATGGGAAAATCAGACAGGCACGAGGACCATTCACTCTCAGTATTGTGTGCGAGTATCCGCAAGGGTGGCGTCTGTGTGCTTCTGCACGCCCAGAAGAGTCTTTTAGAACTCCGCATACAAGCGGAATGCACGGACCTCCAGTTCCCGCTTCACCCGCTCCTCCTCCTTCCACCCGACGCACAAATCAGCGATGAGAATGGGCATGACCTGCATCATGCCGCGGTGCTCAATTGCCGCGTGATTGGCCTCGCTGGGAATGCAAAGAAGCACGCTGCGAGTGGTGCTCTTCATATCCTTCTTCCGCCTGTCAGAACCGTCACGTGGCGTTGGGGGGGGGAAGGGGGGGTTGGTGGTTTTGGGCGGGAGGGAGGGGGTGCATAGAGGGTCGACTGGTGGGGGGGGGGGGGGGGGGGGGCTGTGGGTTGGGCTGTGTGTGCCACGACCCACCAACCTCTCTCATGAGTAGGCCACAAGCAACCTTGCAGATGGTCGTAGGCAGGGCACATACCTCTCAAACTCACGGGCCTTCGGCTTGGTCTTTGGGTCCATGAAGCACTCTGTTGCGTGGGACGTGACGCCCGAGTCAGCGTTTGCAGTATGTCCGCGGTGCAGGCTCTGTACACGTTTCCCCAGTCCGTCTCCAAGAAATTCCACCTCTCCAACTCGCACTGCATATGAGGTGGGTGTTGGGGTTTAGGGTAGTGCTGTGGAATCGTGCGATAGGTCGGTGCACTGCGTGTGGTAGGTAGCAGGCGCCACCAGCCGATTGGGCATTGTGCAATTGGTTCGTGTTTGGCGCAGCATATGTATGAGAGCATGCACACGGACGTGTCCCACCTCACCTTCGTGTCTCACGCATCAGAGGCCCATGCACAATGTGGACAACCTCTGGAACATGCGGACCTTTTTGGTTGCGCTTGCCCACTCCGGCGGGAACGGGAGAATTGTGGCAAATGCATGGCCCAGCTCGTTCCATCGCAGCTCCTCCTGAATGTTCATCAGCGACACCAGCATCAGTCATGCATGCTGACGCCCGTGGCCTGTTGCATGCGTGTTGTTTCTGTACACAATGATGCCAAGGACGAGGCTGTCCTTCTCTGGAAGGTCTGCCTGACAATCGCAAGGCAGGGCAGGGCACAAGATATCGGTGACTCAGTCATGCCAACATCCTCGCACGTGGTTCGCGTGTAGAGATGGGGGTACATGCACGGACATAACCCTCATTTGTGCATGGTGCATCCATTCCCCGGTGTCCGGTGTGCTGTAGTGATGCTCGCCATTGATATCTTCTG